>JAODAL010002508.1:0-194426 GCA_025379985.1 Phyllomedusa bahiana | reverse complement strand
ATATATGGTGATTTTTTATGTGATAACCACCAACAAGATAATGTACCCATGAACGTCAGTCTTTTTGAGTTTTTTATCAGTTACTCTAAAGATTATACTTAAAGTGTACATCTAAGCACTAAAATTCAGGCACAAAGGTTCTTTGTAGATAAATTTGTGGCGCCTATATAATACTATGGATAAGAGTTGCATAATTATCTAAAACGGCTTTGGTAATTATTCAACATATTTTTAAACAATCCCAAAGAAAATGCAAGTAATAGCAATTGCTAATTGCTTAAAATGTCTGTATGGCAATGCTTTAAGCTGGAAGCCACATGTACAGTATATAGAAGATAAAAAGAAAAACACACAGAGCTTCACTCTCCTAGTGAAGTAGGTATCATAAAGTACTAACATAACAAATGGTGAGGTGTTACACTCACCTGGAGGTGTGAACACAGGAGGCACAACACTCAGTACGTATAATAAACTATAGAATCCCTTGGGCTGCCGATGGCTAAACTCCAAAGCACAAGTGTTTGCCTCCAGGAAAGAGCAGTAGCAATACAGAAAAAAATATTGTTCCACAGCATTCACATGCACAAATTTGTTAAAGTCGCCACTTTGGTTGGATATGGGACAAAACTTAAAATTTGATTTATTAAAAACTACAAAATTTGACGCCTTTTGTGCCTGCACTTCATCGGGAGGTCAGTATAACTGGGAAAAAAACATTAGATTAAAATATTTGATTTAAGGTAGATCCCGACACTGTGCAGAATTACATAACAAAGAATTCACATCCATAAGAATTACTCTAATAAACTTCATTCTCATCAATAAATTAAATTGATTCCAACTACTTCAAAAGCAAGAAGTCTACTGGATGTTCTTTTTCCCAAAAGGGTTGAAACCTAAAGGCCGAAAAAAAAGGTAAAAATTGAGGTCACGGCCCAAAGTAGGGGCACCAAAACAGAAAAAACAGGTGAGCCCTGATACGGGTCAAAACCCAAATGCCCCCCCCTTTTGGGGGTCCCCACCCCCCTTAAATAGGTGGGCCCCCAAACCCAAAAAAGACTGGGAGTACACTAATTAAATGCAGACACAAGACACAGACAAACAAAAAAACCACAAAAGGGAGGGGTAAGACAAACCCGGGGTCCAATACCGGTCGGGCACGCAGTAAAAAATCACTGAGAGAGAGAGAAAGTCAGTAGCAAAGCAGGGTCAAAATTTACCGGTCCCCCATATTTCTATTTTGCCATAGGAAAAACTTAAACTCTATCAGTTCTCTATCTTTTAAACACAAAAACGAAAATTTTATTATATCAAAACCTTTTTAACCTCTATACACACTTTTTAAAAAACCCCGGATCCTTCCTCATTTTTTAAAACCCTTTTTGTTTTCTGAAAGGGGGAAAAAACCCCCTTTCTTCATCAAGTCTGGGGGAAAACCCCACCTTTTAACAGGAGAGCCTTTTTAATTTTTTAAAAAGCAAAGTACAAAGTTTCAGTAAGGGCCCCCCAAGCCAATTTCCCGGTGCGGGGGGGATGCGACTGGGTGCAGTGGAATTTTAGGATACGGGATTTCCCTTACATGTCCCATTGTGAAGGGTAATTAATGGCTAGCTGTGAGCCGTAGGAGAGAATCTTCAAGGGGGAACTTGTGAGGTCAGACTGTGGGAGGGAGGGAGGTTTACCCCATAGAGCCCACATTTTTTATTAAAATGAGTATGAATATTACATGTGAAAGGAAGTAGTTTTTGAATAAGGGCTTGAGACAAAAATATACAATTTCAGTGGAACATGGGATCTAATGGGGCCTGCACTCTAATTTGGGAAAGAATTGCATATTACATACTAGGGGAAGAGCTTTATGGGAAGATAATATGAAGTGGTCTATTTTACAGTGGAGTTTATTTTCCCAAAGAATTTTGCATATTAGATATTGAAGAGAAGGGGCTTTGGGAATTGACAAAGATGGGATGTGCGTGTAATTGATAAACCAGTCTGCTTAGTTTTATTCTAGGGGAGGCCCCCGGGAGTTGCAATAATATGGGGAAAAATTTAGGGCGGGAAACCCATTTACAGTCCCGGGCGAGGTGTTTGTTGGTGCAGGGCCCTTGGGGACGGGCCCCGTACGGTAAGTGGGCCCCAAGCCCGTTAAGGAGGGTGGCGAATTTGACTGAAGGTTTTTTGGTCATGGGGGCCCTGGGGGGCAGCTTTTGAGGGGCATGTTATGATTTTGCCCACGGGAGAAGGGGGAGTGGGCTTTAAGTTGGTTCCTTCCCCGTGGGTTTAAATTTGGGGAGCACCTGTATGGGGTTTTTTTAAACCCAACATGATATAAAAAAGGGAAAAGAAACTCAGCCAAATGTTATCGGACCTCTAAAACCTTTATAAAACCGGTTTACTGGCGAAACATGTCGGCGGGGGGTCCGGCCCGACGTTTTTTAAAATTTTGGGTTTTCCCCAACCCCCTGGACCCCCAAGTGTCACCCGCCCGCAGACGGTGTTTACAAGGGGGCCTTATTGTTCTGTGTCTATGAAAGAGGGAAAGACCCGCCCCCCCAAATAGTTGACTTGGGATCCCTTTTGAAGCAAATACTTTGCTATAGATAAAGGCCCCCCTGTTTAAAAAGGGGGGGTTCCCCCCCCAATTTTTGAAAAGAAAGGGAGGGTTTTTCCCTCTTTCAGAAGCAAAAAAGGTTAAAAGATGAGGATATAGATCCAGGTTTTTTTTAAAAAGGTTTAATAGAGGGTTAAGGAAATTAGGGTATAATAAAAATTACATTTTTTGTGTTTAATAGTTTGAGAACCCGATAGAGTTTAAATTGGGGGAGGGCCCCAAAAAAGTAAATAAAGTGATCAAAAGTCACTCCCCCTTTTTTCTTGCCAGGTTTCCCAAATTTTTTTGGAAAATTTTTGTGGGCCCCAAGAAAACCGGTTTGGGGGAGCCCGTTTCAAATCACTAAGAGAGAGGGAAACCCAGTAGCACAGGGAGGGTATAACCCCGAAAATAATAAGAAGGAAACATTAGCCCCAAAATGCAAAAAGGGGCCTCTATTAGAAAGGCCCAAAAAAGGAAGGGAAAGATCCCTTTTAAAAAGGGAACCAAAGAAGGCAGAATTTAGGCCTGTTGGACCCAAAAAACAAAAAGACGGATAGGAACAAAGGTTTTCCATCAAAAAAGGGGAAAACCATTAACTCCCAAAGAGGGGGCCAGGATTCCGGGCCAGGGGGGGTTTGGCCCCGAAATCAATCCCAAACCCCCCCAGTTTAGAAAAACCCCCAGTTTCCACCCCAGGGGAAAACAATTCCCCCAACATCCCCCTGTAAGAAACCAGGGTTTTCCGTCGCAACGGCCCCCGGCCGCGGAAACCCGAGCCCAAAGCTGAGGGTCTGTCAGGCCCCCCTTTATGATGACAAACCCCCCCCCCCTTTAGGAGGGGCCACCGGGCCCTCAAACCCCCCGACCCCCTTGGGGTTTTTTTGTGATGGGCTTTGACCCAATTTTTTCCCTTTTTTTGGCTTGGGAACACAATTTGCTAGGAGGGTCTTTAAAGGGTGGGGGGTTTTTTTGGGCCCGGGTCGGGGTTTTTTTTATTGATTTTGGTTTTTGTTGGTGTTTTTTTAAATGTCTTATGACCCTAACCCCGGCCAAGCAAGTTCCAAAAAGATGGATTTAATTTTGGGTTTTTTACAACCTTACGGCGAGTACATGAGATGGGAATCCTCCACCAAACAAAGGGGAGCAGCTTAGATGGGGCAGAAAATCTTAAAACATTTGTCGAGAACACTACTTTTGGAAAAAAAAAATTTTCAGGTTTTTCCTTAAAAAAAAAATGCATAGATTCTTGCTTCGGGGCAGACAAGTTAAGATTCCCCCGGAGTGAGGTCTAGGAAAATCATAGGGGGGCCCGGGAGGAGTTTATGGGCAACTCTCTATCTAAAAGAGATTTACTTCTAAAATATCGTGTGTATTTAATTACCGCACACAGCAGGAATAAAACAGTCTTCAAATGAAAAACCACATTTGAAAAGCTCAGGGGTTCTGGGGGTCAAACACAGATTTGGAGGCGAACCCAGGGAAGCAAGAAAAAAACCGCAGAAAATTTTCCCCATGACAAAAAACGAAATTTTTTTTCCGTATCGAACCCCCAAAACTTCAAAGCTATTCGCATACAAATTTTGATTCTTCCCCCGTTTAAAGGGAGTAGAATCTACTCCTAAAAACAAAAAAGGGAGAACCCAAAGGGAAAGTATTTCCCAAAAACCCAGGCCGGACAACAGAATACTAATAAAACAGGGGCAGCGCCTGAGTAAAACATAAGCTTGACAGAAAATTTTAGAATTAGGACTAGTGATGAGCATTCGTTGACTATCGATCGGGTCGATATTTGATATGGGCCCCAATTATAAATAAGATACCCTTTTGTCGATAATAGATTATCGCCGATGACCTTAAAGTCTTGGGAAGGGGAAACAACACCTTCATTTTTACCCCAAAACAGGAGGAGAAGGGAAATTAACTCCAAAAACAGTCAAATGGAAACGGCACATCTTGGGGCAACCCCATTAAGTTATAAAAGCCAAGAAAAAAACTACAGACCATTCACTATCCCTGTCTTGCACCACGATGACCCACAAATTAAAAGTGCGAGAAGGCAGTATGTTTGAACCATCTTTACTTGAACTGGACATTGAATATCCCTGCCCTGGAACGCGCATGAGCCCCCCAAACCTCCCAGACCCCAGTTTTAAAAAAGGGCCCGGAAAAAAAAGGGGGGTCTTTAAACCACCATTTTAGTTTCACTGGACTTGATTATCGCCCTATACCGCAGAATGACCATTAAACCTTTGACCCACAGTTTAAAAAAGGCCCGGAATAGGGTCTTTCAACCACCTTTTTAGTTTCATGGAATAGACTACCCCCTGTCCTGGGCCACGCATGAGCCCCAAACTGCATGAAGCCCCAAATTTTAAAAAAGTGCGGGAAAAAAGGAGTTTTAACCACCTTTTTAGTTTAAATGGACATAACTTCCCTGTCCTTACCGCAATAACCATTAAACCTGTCTGACCCAAAATCAAAAAGTGGCACTTGCTTTTTTGTACAGGGATGTCTTTTGTAATTTTTTGGAAACTGACATTTTTTACAGAATTTTTTAGGGAAGTTTTTTTTTAGAGTTTTACATTATTTTCATTTTTGATTTTTTTAAAGTGTGATAAATAAACATACCCCCCTCCCCCCGTCTTTAAAGGATTTTTACACGTATGATGTGAATTCGCCCCCGCACACCCCATAATAATACAAATGTCCTAATCATCCCCAAAACACTTTTTTTTGAAAAGGGCTTTGCCCCCCTGGCTTCTGAGGTGATTCAGCCAATCAATTCAATGGTTTCATTTTTACCCCCAAACCCTTCTTCAGTTTAGGGACAGATCCCCTGGAGATCAAATGATGCACCCCCCCTGGACTCCACCCCAGAAAATTTTTAAAAGCCTAAATGTGCAATTTTTTCCACCCCTGGGGCCTTTTTGACACTACTTAATTTCACAAAAATCACCTTTTTCAAAATCGATTTTTTAGGAAATTTAAAAGCTCCTGATTGCCCCTAACGGTGAGAGCCAGTGCTCCCGTCAGCCATTGCTAACACGGAGGCCAGCTGCCGGGGCCAAATTACGGGGGTGCGGTGAGAGCCCGGTAGCGTTGTATCATTAACCCCAAATTTCAGCCCCAAGGGCCCGGGAGTTACAGTGGGTGCGGTGAGAGCCCAGGCGGCTTCCGTCATCTTTTTAAACGGAAAAATGCCCTTATGATGCAGCAACAAAAAACAGTCGTGTGAAGAGGTGCGGAAGGGGAAAGTTGAGGTAAGACCTCCGCCTTCCTCATACCCAGTCAAGACCGGGTAGCCTTGCCCTTCCGTATGAGTGCGGACCAATTGAGCTTCACTTGGAAAATACTGGTGGTTAACGCTCCTGTTCCCCCAGGTCCCCTTTTTTTTTGGCTTTTTTCTCATTTTATCAACGTGGGGGAGGAATTTGTCTCTGTATTTGTTCTCTGTCTGTGCTCCATACTCATGTTTTGAAAAACCTACTTTGGTCAAGTTTTCCCTTTACCTCCCTTTAAAATTTCAGAGGAATTTTTTTACCAGCTTTTTTGTACATGCAAGTTTTTTAGTAGTTTAAATTCTAGAAAACCATTTTTAAAATGGGATGGAATCCCACATGTCTTTGTTTTTTTTTTTAATTGTATTAATGGGTTTTCCAATAAGGTATTGCTAGCTATGTTAAAGTCTTGAAAAAAACAAGTCTTTTTGCAATATTTGTCCTTTAAACAGTGCCCTACCTATCCTGTTTTGACAGCACCATCCCCTTGACAATTGTGAAAAAAACAAATGTCTTTTTAGAACATTTTTTTTTAAATGGCCCTGTAGTATGCTGCATTCACAGAAAAAATCCCCCCAAAAATTCAAAACATGCCCCTTGAGCCACTTTTGAAAATTTGTGAAGAACAAATTTCATTAGAAAAAAATTTTTTTGAATAGGCCTGTAGATTGTTGCATTTCAAAGCAGCTGACCCAAAAAAATTTAAAATTATTCTCAGCCACTGTTAAAAATTTGTGGGGGGAAAAAGCCACATTTTGTTCCATGGACCATGTTATGCTGTATCTCACAGCAACGCCCCAAAAAAATTATAAATTGACTTCTCAACCACTTTTAAAAAATTGTGATGGAGAAATGCCACTTAAAAGCCACATTTCTGTTCCAAAGGACCATAATTTGGGCTGTATCTCACAGGGGGCAACATGACCTCAAAACCATTGACAATGTGAAAACTTTAAAGATAAAGTGAGTAAATGGAATACGGTTTGTCATGAAACCTTGCTGTCTTTTTCATCTCCTACAGCAAAAAAGAACTGTTTGGAAAAGAGAAAATTAAAAAATTGCGTAAGAAATATCATTTTAAAAAAAGTTTTCAAGAGGACCATTTCGTTTGAAGAGGAATGTGAAGTGACCGGCAACTAATCGGTGACCCTCGGCAATTGGGGCCCAACATCAGAGATCCATGCCTGATTCATCTTGTGAAAGTAAAAACGATCCCCTTATCTGTGGGAAAGCCGGAGCGTTTGTCTGTAATGACTCCCCACTGTGCTGAAGGTCCGCTCGATTGACACTGGCTGCTGGGCAGGACAACACCTCTATGGCGTGGGGAGCGAGCGAGCGAGCTCGGGCCATTCGTCCATTTTAGATACCCAGAAATCTATTGGGTCCGGAACCCAAAACAAAAAAAATCGGTGTTGAGACAAGAAGTCATGCACCATGATTTAAGCTGGCTCTGTGTGTTGGATGTGTGCCCTGCATTGCATGCGTTGGGGGTGGTCATAAAGATTGCCAAGGTCACCCATTAGGCTTTTGCCACCTTGCCCCTGCTGGCGCCCCTAGGGGTTTGGCACTTACGCTATCCTCACGATGTTGTTCCACCCTGACATTTGAGGAAAAGTGAAGCGACGCAACAGATGTCTCCAGTTTATCAATCGCAAGGGCTCATTTTTCCCGCATTTTACTTCTATTTGGGGGTGGGAAAGGAAAGTGGGTTTTGTTTTGACCGGGATCCAGGGGGTGGCCCCCCAGTAACTGTTGTTCATTTTGATGGGCCCTTAAAGCGAGGATCATGTTGAGGAAATGGAGCATCCAAGCCTCATTGAGAGAGGAGCCTTGATTCCCAAGCCCCTTTGGGTCGAGGGCCTAGCAAACTGATCTTCCTCATCTTCCCCTCCGCCTCAAATTGCGCCAACCCTTTCCAGGCAGGACGTCGGGGAACGTCGGTGTCTGGAATACCTCCTCCCCCTCCTCTGCTTCCTCCCGGGACAGCTTCAAAACAGCCCTGACTTGCCTGAGATGATGCACCCCGAGAGCTTATGCGCTGCCTGCATAGCCCTGGACCCCGAACCACTGCTAAGAAAACCGTTTAAAATTTAGAAACTGTCGGGGCCCTTTGGGGTTTGACGGAGAGAAAGGGTCCGTGTCCGCATCTTTTGTCCCTCTCCCTTTTCCGTCGTGGGGGACCTGTTGTTTCAGAGGGTTTAAAGATCGTTTTCCCGAACAAAAATCCCACAATTTTCATGTGACAAGGGCATCGTCTGCACTGACCTTTTGGGGGGCTTCTTCAAAACGGGCAAGGATGGTGCAGAGCTTTTCACCTGCTCCACTCTCGGGGGTTCAACACCCCCAGGCCGCACCGTGCTTTCAGGGCCCTGTGCACTTCGTATGCGTAATGGCATTGCGCTGCTGCCACAATCGTGGAACAGTGGAGGGTAGAAATTCCGCTTGTTGCCACTCAACAAGAGACGGTTGACGGGGAGGCCCCAGTGACGCTGCAACACACCAGGCGGGACAAAGCAGGGGGCGAACTCAGACCTGAGCCCTTTCCCCAGCAGGCAGTCCAACCCGGGTGCTCTTTGAAATTTCTGGGGGAAAAAAGGTTCATGACATGTGCCAGGCAAGGGATGTCTCCACCTACCGATCTTAAGGGCGGCCCGCAGATTTCGCCCGTTACGCACACCACCTTCCCCGGCACAAGGCTTTTGTCACCCAGCCAGCGGGTGGTCTCGTTGCGGAGAGCCCTCACAGCTCCCGCCTATGTGTGGAGGTCTCCAAGAAAATTAATTTTTAACACGGGGTGGTTTCTTGGGGACGTGATGCCACCAGAGGACCTTGGGAAAAAAGAGCCCCACCAAACCCCGCGGTTTTTAAGGCAGCGCGACCTGAGGCCCCCGTCACCCCCCCGAGACTCCCCCAGCTCACCCAGTGAGCTGTCACAGAGATTACGGCCTTTGGGGTGCTTACAGTCCATGTTCGGTGGCAGATGGACTTTTCGGACCAGGCAGACAACGCCTTGAAATTTTAGATGACACGTGTGGCCGGCAGGACGGCTTTTTTGGCAAAAAAAAATGCCTGTCGGCACTGTTTGGAGCGGAAGGGGCCTGAGTGGCGGAAAACCCATCTGTGTCCACCAACGGAAGGGGAAAATTTCCCAAGGCCAAAAGCCTGGCAATGCCCACATTCAGGGTTTTGGCTTTTGGGTGGGTTTGGGTTAAAGTGTTTCTTCTGCTCCCAACCCCAAGACAGAAGGGTGCTGCTGACTGGCCACTGTAAAAGGCGTGCAGGTCGTCAAACGGCGGAAGGAGAAGGGGGAGGATGGGTCTCTGGTGGGGCTGATGGGACTCGGGCGAAAAGGTGGAGGCCGAAGCGGAGGGGTGATCCCTGATCAGATTAAGACATGGGCAGCTAGGAAAGTTGGGGCTGGGGAGGAGGGGGAAGGGGGGGGGGGTGGACGTTGGTTGGAGGCCCGGGGCCGTTCTCGCCTTTTTTGTCCACGCGTTGCCTCCATTTCAACTCATGCATTCGTGCATTGAAAGACATGTTGGCGGTGATTTAAAAACCTAAGATTCTTGCCTCTACTTACCGTTTCGGCAAAGGCGGCATTGAACGCTGGGTAACAGACGCTTTCTAAAGAAGGCCCCCGGGTTGAGAGGTCCTGGACCTTTTTGACGGGATAACGAGGGCGGGGTTTCTGTGACCCTGGCTGGCGGAATCATATCCCGCAGACTTTTGCGACCGCCCCTCCCTTTTGAGGCAGGACCCGTACACACTACCCCACGTCTTCCCCTCCATTGATGAAGCGCTCGCAAGCAAATTCTGCTGAAAAGACCACGTTGGGTCCGTAATGTCGTCACTCATCTCAAACGGTGACTTGGGCATTGAATTCTGCATCCAGGAGCTGCGGGTACAAGCAAAAGGGACTGCAAGGGGTTGCCGACCGCCCGGGATTTTGCGATTGACCCGGCTTCCCTTTTCCCCTATGATGGGATCGTAAAATGGGCATCAGAGCAGAGAAAATCATCATCTTTTTGGCCCCTTTATCTTTTAAAGCCCCTTTTGATTTTCCCAAACCGCATTTTTTTTTCAAAAGACGGGCTTCGAAAATGGATTATCAAGTGGTGGGAACGGTTTACATTTGGGGGTGCCTTCGCTTCAGTTTGGGTGGATGCTGTGAGCTGAGACATTTGTGGCCATGGTGGGAGGAGGAGGTAAAAAATGTGGGGTTCAGGTTGCATTAACCATGAAGAACAGATTGGGGACGCTGTTATTTTTTGGATTACAGGGCCCTGACCCACGATGCAGGCCCGACGGTCCTCAACCAACGACCGGGCATGCCTTTTTCGCCAGCACTGGAAAGCACCTTCTCTCGTCCCTTTCCTCCAGTCCTACCCCCGCTTTGCGCGCTTAACCCGAATTTGCCCAGTTTTAGAAAGATAAAAATTTGAGAAGGTATGGAAGAGTTTTGGCAAATCACAGCTATTCTCAAATCCCTCAAATCAAAACAAAATTGCTAGATTGAAATTTAAGTGCTAGGTACCTCTATCAACAAAGCTTGACTGACCAAAAGTGAAAAAAACACCTGTCTGAAATGTATACGGATAATAAACCGTATTTTTGGCACCTATCAATTCATCTGTGTTGACTACAAAACTGCTGTATTCAAATTTAACTGCAAAGTAGCTCTATCAACAAAGCTTGACTGACCAAAAGTGAAAAAAACACCTGTCTGAAATGTATACGGATAATAAAAGATATTTTTGGCACCTATCAGTACACCTGTGGTGACTACAAAGTTGCTGGATTCAAATTTAACTGCAAGGTGGCTCTATCAACAAAGCTGGCATGCGCCAAAGTGAAAAAAACATGTATCTGAAATGTATACAGGATAATAAAAGGTATTTTTTGGCACCTATCAACCTGTGGTGACTACAAAATTGATGGATTCAAATTTAACTGCAAGGTGGCTATATCAACAAAGCTGGACTGGGCAAAATTGAAAAAGAACACCTATCTGAAATGTTTACTGATAATAAAAGTGGAGTTTTGCACCTAACAATAGACCTGCAGTTACTAGAAAAGATCTGCATCCTAATATAAGGCAATGCAATGTCTAAACAAAGTTTTGGCTGTACAATATCCAGTATCCTTTATAGAGCTTGTCTGTGTTCGCCCCCCGCTCTCCCTCGTGACTTTACTGCGGTAGATGCTCCTTTAAAATTCTCTGCTTAAAGGAGTTGTCTCACGACTGGATTTCATCCTACCTTGGTGCTGTCCTAAGAGCTGTAGTTTTGAAATCATGGGCGGGAGCACTGGCTTCCTGGAGTCCTCTCCCCCCTCCTTCATCTAGGTGACGTCATGCTGCTGCGCTCGCTCCCGATGCTAACAGCATTGGAAGGGAGAACATCTAGATCACAGAGTTCTCTTTCCCTGCTGCTCACCATTCAATAGTATCCCGTGTACACAGCACATATTTCTCTCCCCATACATCCATACATGACAGCACGCAGGGCAGGCCAGGGGTTCCCAGCACAGGGAATTGGGCAGGGGGGAAGCGATTCAAAAATCTCTGATGTGACTAGCTGCTAGGCTGGGCGGCCTGTTGTATTTTCATGGAGTTATTCAGTGGGTACATCTGTCTGTGTCTGCTTAATTACTATTCACTGACTGTTGACTATTTCCTGCCTGAATCATTCACTTCAGCAGTGAAGCTGGTTAGGTAAACAGGAGAAATGAATGCTAATTAGGCTGACTCAGAGCTGAATGACTTGGCAGGAAATAGTTACAGCAGTGAAAATAATTTTGGCTGAGACACAGATAAGGCAGCAGAGGAACTGCAGGGGGTGTAGTATGCCTGCTCTAAATCACTGAGCTGTGCAGCAGGCAGAGGGGGGACAGAGAGAAAAAGGACAGGAGATATTTAAAATTGCGTGGCTCGCCCGAAGGCCCTGTTGTGAAAAAGATGCGGGAGATACAGCTATCGGGGGAGAACAGCAGGTCGGTGCTATAGAGCCCCTCGCACCTCTGAACCCACTAAAAAAAGTTATCTAAAAAATCGTAGGAGTTTGTTTTGACATATTTTGCAAAGTGCTTGTTTTTTGAAGATTTTTAATTTGAATGACAATCTTTGTGTGAGACACCCCTTTAACTCCCAAAAAATCTGCAAATCTTGTCTAATAATTTCAAGGATCACGCTAAAAGTAGAGCTGTGTTGTAAAAAAAATAGAATAATTTTCGCGAGCTGTTTGCTGAGCTTTTTGGGACAGAGGCAGAGCCACGTCCTATGTATGAGTTTGCTGACACACATGTCAAAAAGGGAAAGGGCTGTTCTATGTAAAACGAGGTATGGTTTTTTCCAGCCAAACGAAACCATCCCAATCCCGTCATAGTCGCACATACATCTCACTCTCTCTATTCTTTTAAGTGTTTGTGGCCGAAAAATGACAGGGGGGCCCGAAAATGGCGCGTTTTAATAGATTATGCACAGATTTTATAAAATTTCCGTGATCTAAAAAACCCGATCAACGTAAATAATGCCGATTTCAACTTTGTCGATAATAATGCCCAAACCTATTAGGACTATTACAGGCAGAAAAAAAAAACTTTTTACCAGAATTAGGAGATATCTGTTACCGAGTTACCTTCGGGAAATTACCAGGATTGGCGTTTTTTGAGGTGACTTGGGCCTGTCGGACGTCTCTCGGGGAAATGGGGGGTTTTTCCCGAAAAAAAAAAGAAAAGGGGCATTCTCCAGCCGATGTTTTCATGGTGGAGCGATGAAAAACCCAAACACCATTGGTTCTTTTCAGGAGATGGTTGAGGTAGAAGAGGGGAATTTAGAGAAGGTAGCAGGGTTTTACAAAAAAATTTGGGGAATTAAAAAGTCAAACCCCCCTTGTTTTTCCCTGCGTCTCTCCCTCGTTTTGTCAAGGGTCACAGTAGATTTCAAAGCATTTAGGGTCTCAGGGGGTTTGGGTGGTGACCATGGATCCTTTACGCATCAGAAGCCCTTTCTGAAGAGGATTTTAAGGGGTTGATCAGATCACCGTCATGTACACCATTGGGGAACTCAGAAAAAATTTTTTCAGCCCGGGGGCGGCCCCTGCTGAATAGTACAGGTGAGTTTTGCCATGCCCGGTTAGGATTTTCGTAACTGACCCAAAAACCGAAAAAAAATCTGTCAATTGAAACCCATCGGGCTTCATGGGGCAAGCTAATGCCCCAATCCTGAGGTGGGCCTGGAGGGGGGCCCAAACCGCCTTTTTCTGCCCCAGTGGGGGAAAATAGTTAAACAAAAAAAGGTGCAGGATTCCCTGAAAGTTTCGGAAACCCGTTGGGTTTCATCAAAGCAATCCGGTGAAGCATCTTAATTGTAACGGACCGGGATTCACAAATGCAGGGGGAGATACACCGACGGAGTGGCAGTCAAAAGGTATGGGGTTGTTATGGGTCCAAAGTGGAGATTTGATTTATAAGTCCCGCCGCCCGGGGAATTGGGTTGTCAAAAACCTCCAGGGGTCAGTGCCGGGGCGTCGGTACTATGTTGAACGCCGGGGGGGTTGATGGGGTATTTCCCGCTATAATGTCAGGGGCCCGTCAGGGGCACATGAAAACACAAACAGTGAGGCCCTGTTATGGTCCCAACCCCTGTCCCGGCCTTTTGGGTGCCCGACTTTAATGGTCAGCCCCAAACCCGAAACTAATTTAAATGCAGACAAAGACAAGAAAAACGAGACGAACCCAAAAAAGGGGGCAGATAACCAGTTTAAAAACCCCGGGCAGCACAGCAGTACAAAAAACATGAGAGAGAGAGAAGTCAGTAGCAAAGCAGGGTCAGAATACCGGTCAGGTGCAGCAGTACAAAATCACTAAAAGAGAGGGAAGTCAGTAGCACAGCAGGGTCAGATACCAGAAAGTAATACAGAAGGAAACACTAGCAATATGCAAAATGACCTCTATAGCAGGCAAAGATGGAAGAGGAATGATCCTTTAAATAGGGAACCAAAGAAGGCAGAATTGAGGCCATAGTTGGACAGAAACACAAGACTGGATAGGAACAGAAGGTTGTCCATCAAAAGGAGAAAACCATTAACTCAAAGAGTGCTGGAGGATTCCTGGCCAGGGCGTTGGCCAGAAATCAATCAAGCAAACAGTGAGGAGAACACAGTTCACACTAGTGAATACAATTCCAAGCATCATGTAAGAAACCAGGGCTTCCGTCGCAACGGCCGCGGCCGGCGACCAGAGCCCAAAGCTGAGGCTCTGTCAGGCATGATCATGACAATTGATCTACTGATGTCAGGGTTCATAACTTACAATAGTTGCTATTTAAACGTATTAATATGATATTACTAAATGTTGCAATAATTTGTTACCTTTATTATTTGTTTGTTATATTGTTGCAAAGTGTTTGGATTTTTGCTTTCTATTATCTAACTCTCGTGAGAATGTCCTGTCAATCAAATGTTTAAATCTAATGTTTTTCCCAGTCAAACTGATTTCCCGATGAAGTGCCAGTGCAGGCACGAAACGTATCGAGTTTTATAGTTTTTAATAAATCAGATTTTAAATTTTGTCACATATTCTACCAATGTGGTGACTTTTATGAAGTTTGTGGATGTGAGCGCTGTGGAACAATAATTTTTTCTGCACTATTACTACACGTACAGCATGTTACATTCATAAAATATTGATCATATTCTGAAAACAAACAAACAAAAAAGGCCAATTCAATAGCATTTATACAATATATTTTTTTGTAGCTTTGGGGCAGGTTCATATGACTGATTTGGGCGCGGACTCTGGCACGATTCAGCGCTGAATCCACTTCAAAATCAGCGTCCACATCTGACTGTAATCCATCTCACATTGTTTGTAAAGGAAAATTCTCACCATTGTGCACACAATGCTGAATTTCCTCAATGCTGATTTCTTTTCAGAGCTGATAAAGAATGAGCTTGTCAGTTCTTGAGGCAATTCTGCACTGAATTCTCACCTTGCATTTTAGTAAAAGAGGATGAAAATCTGTCTCTAAAAATAGGCACCAAACCTACATCCAAAATCCATGCTTTCTGATGTGGATTTTGGTTATGGATTCTACACTGATTTAGCACTGCAAATCAGCCATGTACAGTGGTGGCCAAAAGTATTGGCACCCCTGCAATTCTGTCAGATAATACTCAGTTTCTTCCTGAAAATGATTGCAATCACAAATTCTTTGGTATTAATATATTCATTTATTTTGCTTGCAATGAAAAAACACAAAAGAGAATGAGACAAAAAATCAAATCATTGATCATTTCACACAAAACTCCAAAAATGGGCTGGACAAAAGTATTGGCACCCTCAGCTAATACTTGGTAGCACAACCTTAAGCCAAAATAACTGCGAACAACCGCTTCCGGTAACCATCAATGAGTTTCTTACAATGCTCTGCTGGAATTTTAGACCATTCTTCTTTGGCAAACTGCTCCAGGACCCTGAGATTTGAAGGGTGCCTTCTCCAAACTGCCATTCTGAGATCTCTCCACATGTGTTCTATGGGATTGAGGTCTCGACTCATTGCTGGCCACTTTTGAAGTCTCCAGCGCTTTCTCTCAAACCATTTTCTAGTGCTTTTTGAAGTGTGTTTTGGGTCATTGTCCTGCTGGAAGACCCATGACCTCTGAGGGAGACCCAGCTTTCTCACACTGGGCCCTACATTATGCTGCAAAATTTGTTGGTAGTCTTCAGACTTCATAATGCCATGCACACGGTCAAGCAGTCCAGTGCCAGAGGAAGCAAAGCAACCCCAAAACATCAGGGAACCTCCGCCATGTTTGACTGTAGGGACCGTGTTCTTTTCTTTGAATGCCTCTTTTTTTTTCCTGTAAACTCTATGTTGATGCCTTTTCCCAAAAACCTCTACTTTTGTCTCATATGACCAGAGAACATTCTTCCAAAACGTTTTAGGCTTTCTCAGGTAAGTTTGGGCAAACCCCAGCCTGGCTTTTTTATGTCTCGGGGTAAGATGTGGGGTCTTCCTGGTTATCCTACCATACAGTCCCTTTTCAGTCAGATGCCGACAGATAGTACGGGTTGACACTGTTGTACCCTCGGACTGCAGGGCAGCTTGAACTTGTTTGGATGTTAGTCGAGGTTCTTTATCCACCATCCGCACAATCTTGCGTTGAAATCTCTCGTCAATTTTTCTTTTCCGTCCACATCTAGGGAGGTTAGCCACAGTGCCATGGACTTTAAACTTCTTGATGACACTGCGCACGGTAGACACAGGAACATTCAGTCTTTGGAGATGGACTTGTAGCCTTGAGATTGTTCATGCTTCCTCACAATTTGGATTCTCAAGTCCTCAGACAGTTCTTTGGTCTTCTTTCTTTTCTCCATGCTCAACGTGGTCCACACAAGGACACAGGACAGAGGTTGAGTCAACTTTAATCCATGTCAACTGGCTGCAAGTGTGATTTAGTTATTGCCAACACCTGTTAGGTGCCACAGGTAAGTTACAGGTGCTGTTAATTACACAAATTAGAGAAGCATCACATGATTTTTCAAACAGTGCCAATACTTTTGTCCACCCCCTTTTAATGTTTGGTGTGGAATTATATCCAACTTGGCTTTATGACAATTCTTTTTGTGGTTTTTCCATTGAAGACAAATTAAATGAAGATAATAATACCAAATAATTTGTGATTGCAATCATTTTTTGGAAGAAACTGAGTATTATCTGACAGAATTGCAGGGGTGCCAATACTTTTGGCCACCACTATATATTCTATTATGCCAGAGCTGCCTTTACTTAAAGCATTGTGTTCAACTTTTCGCATTGCTTGCACATATTTACTAGTTCACCTATTTCTGAAATTGATGAGCTCCCGGCAGCAGGTACACCAAGAATTTCAGTCCAGAACAATGGATTTTTTAAAAACTGGCCTCAGCCTGCTTTATTGGATTTTTCATGCAAATAAAGAAATTGCACTTACAAATTCCGAGCCATCTGTCCACCAACTATACAATATAGCTTCCCTAGCTATCGAGGTAAAAGTCTACTGCCTAGCACCTTAAAACAACACTTGTCCATACCCATACTGATGACTCCCATGGACTTACATCACTAATTCTTTCCTGGCTGGAAGCCTAATGGGGCTCTTTACACATCCCAAACCCTGGACTGTGCTGAAGGATGTCGTAAAGCCTTTCCTTGTACGCCCACTGTGTTAATCAAGTCCATATCCTGGCTATTCCACAAACTAAAGGATGAGAAAGCATACTTTCTCTAATATATTTTCTCTAACAGAATACATCTTGGCTGCCTCTTTAGTAGCTACAGTATCTCACAAAAGTGAGTACACCCTCCAGATTTTTGTAAATATTGTATTATATTTTTCATTGGACAACACTTTGATGCAATGTAAAGTAGTCAGTGTACAGTTTGTATAACCATGTAAATTTGGTGTGCCCTCAACATAGCTTTAGTATAGGTATACACTCTATCACTTCCATTAGTTTCCTTTTTATGAATGTATTTCCATTTATTAAACAACTATATCCATATTCTAAGGCACATCATTTTCACAAAAGTACAACACTGTACAAAGACTATTTTTAATACATAATAGAAAATTTGGTGAACGCTCAGTTGCTAGACACTTTGCTGAGAATAAACATAATGTGAGTGATTTAAAATGGCAAATAAGAACTCAACACACAGCCATCAATGTCTAAACCACTGGCAACTAAAGTAAGTAAGTGAAGTAAGTGAAAAAAGATATATTGTATCCAATTTGCCATTTTCACTTCATGGTGTCATGTCGCCGGTCAGTGTTACAATGTCTTATGTGAATGGGGAGCAGGTGTGTTAAATGGTGTTTATGTGATTTCCTTCTACGTGTGTCTTCAGGACAATTATGTTCGAGACTCCAAAAGTAGTCTGCCATCATGTGTCTGTCCCATCTGCCTTGATATATCTCCTCCACCTCCCTCATAATCTGTGTGGAACCTGTTGCCCTTTTCCTCGCTGAAGTCTCCAAGGTTATCTGGAAATCTGTCTAAATGGCTATGGAGAAAGTTCATCTTTATGCCCATATTAACTCCCACATTTCTAAAGTTAGCAAGTATATCTTGTACCAATTCTTCATAATTGTCTTTCGGAGACAAAACTTTTCCAGGCTGAAGGCTCAGTGTCGTTCATGCATTTGTTAAAACTAAAATAGTTCATGAGTTCATAAATATGAGGACCATCAAAGATTCCAGCTTTTAGTTTTTCCATGCTTAGTCCAGAGAATAATCTACAAATGTACTTGAAGCGAATACCTGTTATGTCCAATGCCCTATCGAATTGCTTCATCCATCCTAACTTAAAATGATACGGTGGGGGAATGATTTTGTTCTTTTCCACAGCGGCTTGTTGGTGATGTTCGCAGCATCAACAATAATTTCTTCCCTTGTAAGCCCATGACACTGTTGTCCAATGATCTTGCTTTGCCTTGCTATTCCAGAGGCACATGAAACATGGGTATTTTGTGTATCCAGATTGCTGTGCAAGCAAGAAGTTCAACATCTTCAGATCAACACATATCGACCACTGATGTTCATGATAATGGATTTTCTGTAATATGATTTTTACATTTCCATATTCTTCTTTAAGTTTAATTGAGTGAGCAAGGGGTAGAGACTCATAACGGTTACCATTGTGCAAAAGAACACATTTCAAGCTTATAATAGAGCTGTCTATAAAAAGCTACCAGTCTTCTAGTCGATATTCTAGGATATTCCTGGGATATTCATGGCAGTATACAAGTTCTTCCTCCTGGTTGAAATATTGGAGAAGCCTCTCTTGTGTAATTTTAATTTTCACTTTTATAAGATTTTGTCTTGATGCTAAAAGTTCAGATACTTGCCAGGACAGATTTCATTAAATGGTCTTCAGAATAAGGGGATAGTGAAAACAGGCAACTTTGCAATTGGATGTCATTTGCAAAGCTGTCTTGTTTTCACATTCTGCCTTATCTTCATTTTCTGTAAACACAGTTCCCCAGTGTCGGTCGGATCCCACCTCCTTGCATTTCATTGGCTGGCGGCTTTACTAACTTACATTCTGTTTGGCCCCCAGTCGTATTCATGGGAGCGAGCATTCCTGCCTCTCTCACTCAGAATAAGGGGCCAGCAACAATTTCACTCTATACAGCCACCAGCTCCTCATTGACGCTGCAGCTGCTTCTACAATCAGAAAACAGCAGAATTGTGCCTCGGTGCCTTGTGTAAACATAGAAGGGAGATGTATCTGTGCTCTGGATGAGTTCATAGAAGACTGGATTCAACTGTAACAAACCCCCAGCTGTGAGAGGAGAAGAGATCAGTGCTCTGAGTTTGTAGAAGACTGTCTAGACTGAATGCAGTCCTGTGGTATGTACACAGCCCTTACACAATAAGACTGCCTAGGGAGAGGACAGTGACATGTGGACTCAGAGAGGGTGGGGGGAACATACTCACTCGGGAGCGAGCATGAATAGTGAAGGGGGAGGATTATGTCATCCCCCTCAAGCTGGGAGGGGAAGAAACTCCCCTGGATTTCAGGAACTGAGAGAATCAAGCTTCAAGAAAACAGCCGAACTGATGAAGCGATACATCCCCTTTAAGTCTCAATTCAGGTCATTGAGTTCTCTTTGGCTTAATGGCTGAGACATCGAAGAGTTTCCCTCAAATTCACTTCCACTGCTGCTGCCTGCCATACACTCCAGTCCCTGCCTCTCTTCAGAGTCTGGCAGTGACTGGTTTGGTAGTATGGTAAACACTAGTATAGGAAGTCATTGCCATGGGGAATAGGTCTACTTGCTGAATCCAAATCCGGATAATTCCACCAAGCTTTCTTGTAATGATTAAAGCCATTAATCTTTACAACACAAATATAACAATTGTCATGGTGGTTTTTTGGTTCTCTCCATACCAGTGGCACACCAAAGTTTAAATTTTTTCTTTCACCATTTGTCCACTATAGTAGATGCTTCACACATGTTTTGCAAACCATATGTGGAGCCCAAGATTTATACAGGTCTCCAAGCTGTACTCTAAAATAAGCTTGGTATATCCAATGCACAAAGTCTGTGATATTTCTTCTTTGTTTTTTAACCATGTACTTTCCACAGATGTAGCAGAATATATCACAACTGTTGATGCAGGCTTTTCTTGATGAAGTCATAATTTTTACATGTATTAAGACAGAACTTTTTGGGTATAAACCAAGACTGGGTTGACAAAATTTTACTCTAGCTGACTTCTTTCCTCTGCAAAATCATAGTTGAATTCTGGCTTCAAAAAGTCCCTTTTATAGCATTGTACGCCTACAAATTGAAATACAAAATAATGACTTTCGGTTCCAGCGCGTGCATGGCCGGCAGCATCGAGTGAGAGCTCCAGCCCCGCTCGTCTCTCCCCGGGCTCACCCGCTATACACCGGCAAGAACAGCGGCACAGTTAAGTGTCGGGACATCAGGGCGCGCTCCGGCACTCGGAGGTTGCGCCGCACAGCGAAGCGAGGAGCCCTGGCGCAGATAATTAACCGGGAAGCCCGGGACCCTGCTCTGCTCAGCCCAGCAAGATGGTGCCGGACCCTCCGCACTCCACGAGGAGCGGGTGCGGACAGCAGCTAAATGCAGCAGCAGAAGCAGAGGGCTCAGAGCCCCATTCAGAGGAGGACAGCATCAGTCAAGAGGTACAGGCAGAAGGCTCTGCATCAGGGCCCTATGACAATGTGCCACAGATTGCTCCAGCAAATACATGTGAACAGGCAATGGCAGCCCAGGGGTTAAAAGCTAAGGACTATGACCTGGAGGAGATCATTCCTGGACTAAATATATCCTGCAAAGCTATGACTGTAACTGTGGCCAAACTGTTAGCCCCAGACATACTAGCCTCCTTTGAGGCCACCACATCTGCATCAGTGAAGGCTGCAGTGACTTCAGCAGTGTCAGCGCTACATGGAGAGTTGAAAAATCAGTCAAGCCGAATCCAGAAAATGGAGGAGAGAGTGGGGGTGGTGGAGGATGAAAATTTGGGAGCAAGGAGCACCATGGAACGATTGATCAAAAGAACAGAATACCTGCAGGATAAAATCGAAGACCTAGAGAACCGTTCCTGAAGGAATAATTTAAGGATAATAGGTCTTAGCGAATCGATCCAGCAAAAGACTCTGCAAGACATTTGTGCTAAACACATTCCTGAAGCTCTAGGTCTGGCAGGCCCTCTGAGAGTCGAACGCGCTCACAGAATTGGACCACCAAGAGCCCCACCCAAAGAAGGTTCGAGACCACAGCCCAGACCAGTTATTGTGAAATACCTGGACTATTCGGAAAAGGCCCAACTCCTACCAGCGTACCGCTCACAGAGGTCGCCCCTGATATACGAAGGAGAAAAGCTCCTTTTATTCGCGGATTATTCAGTTGAAGTGGCCAGGAAGAGAAAATTGTTTTCCAATGTATGTACAGCCTTATTCAAGAAACAAATCCGATCAACCTTCAATTCCCGGCTATACTCAAAATATCAGTTAGGAACAGCCATCTTAAAAGAAAGTGGTAGTACTGTTTTGATTGGAGGAGATTTCAGTTGTGTCATGAACGACTCAGACAGGAAACGCACTAACAAACTAAAGGGGGGGGAGGGTCAGAGACAGAGCCTGATTAGCTCACTTTGTGAAATGACAGGCCTGAAAGATGTGTGGAGACATTTTAATCCCAAAGAAAGGCAATTTACCCACTTTTCACATGTACATTTGGCTTGGTCGAGGCTAGATTATTTTTTGGCAAATGCGTCCTTGATGGGGAGGTTAGAGTCCATCGAAATAGGAGACTTAGTAATTTCTGATCATTCCCCGGTACTTATTGATCTCCTGGATTTATACCCTAAGGGCTCAGATATTTTGTGGCGGTTCCCTGGAGCTCTGATGGCAGATGACCACTTTAAAGAATTATTGAAACGGTGGTGGGGTGAATTTTCGAGTGAGAACCAGTCCCATGTGGGAACTCCAGGGCTTTTTTGGGACACTGGAAAGGCGGTGCTCAGGGGGAGAATAATGTCGTACATGGCAGCAAAAAAGAAAGCCCTGCGGGTCAATTTTGATAGGGCAACAGCCAAACTCAGACACACATACACCACCTTCCTGCAACACCCCAGTGAGGAGAATAAAATGAATTGGACCTCAGCGAAAGAACAATTCGATTTACAACAGAAAAGGATAGAGATGCTGACAGGAGATAGACTGAGGGCATCCTTGTTCCGTTTTGGCAACAAATCGGGTCGTTTATTAGCTAACTTAGTTAAAAATAGCAGAGGCCCGGCAGGAATTCTTTGTATGAAGAACGGTAGTGGCTCTATAGAAAGAGACCCAAAAAAGATTAACTCGATCCTGGCTGAATACTATGAGAAGCTATACTCGCAAACCCCCTGCGAAAGCTCTAAGGGGGAGGAGTTTCTCAAAAATATCCAGCTGCAGAATATTACAGCAGCAGATAAAGATATGCTAAATGCAGCTATCAGTGAGGAGGAAATAGAACAGGTTATTAGGGGATTGCCAACCGGAAAAGCACCAGGCCCAGATGGGTTGTCAGGGGATTTCTACAGGGTCCTAGTGAAGGAGGTTACCCCTATTTTGCTAAGTGTTTCAGAAGAAATCATTCAAAAACGTATCATGCTACCCACAGGAGATACTGCATACATTAAAGTTCTCTATCAGAAAGGTAAGGACCCTTTGCAACCAGAATCATATAGACCCATATCTTTAATCAACCAGGATGTAAAGATTATTTCAAAAGTGATGGCGAATAGGCTATCAGTATTAATGCCCAAATTAATAGGGATGCACCAATTGGGCTTTGTTACAGGCAGGTCAGCAGTGAAAAACATAAGAGCGGTTTTCGCAGCGCAGGACGCAGCTGAAACAGGTGCACAGAGGGGATTGTCGCAGGCCTTGCTGGGGATCGATGCAGAAAAGGCCTTCGACAATCTGAACTGGCAGTGGCTGAATGCAGTCTTAGACAAGATGGGCTTTGAGGGGAACTTTAGAAGTTATCTAGCTGCTATGTACAGAACTCCCCAAGCAAAAGTTCATACCCCGGGTTTTATATCAACTTCAATTCATCTCCAGAAGGGCACGAGACAGGGATGCCCCCTTTCCCCTATGTTATTCAACATAGCTCTAGAACCGTTAGCTATCCATCTGCTGACCTCAGATGTTTTTAGGGACATTAAAGTAGGATGTAAGGAAATTAGACTGACTTGTTTTGCCGATGACATGCTCCTCTTTATGAGAGATCCGACTCGGCATTTAGAAGGGGTCATGGAAACACTAGCTAAATTCGGGGAATTCTCGGGATTCAAAATCAATAAAGCCAAATGTCAGCTATTACCACTGGGTTATAGTGGAACTCTTCCTAATAGGCTAGGGGAAATAGAAGTAGTAAACTCCTTAACTTATTTGGGCATCCGGATTGGTTCCAAAGGGGCGATAACGTATAATCTGAACTATCCTCCTCTAATAAACAAGATATCTAAGGAACTGGAAAGATGGCATGATTTGCCTCTCTCGATCATGGGCAGGATACAGCTGATCAAGATGGTCAGCTTTGCAAGGTTACTTTATCCGCTGCAGAATATTCCACTGCTGCTGCGGCATTCTGACATTACTAGATTGAGAAAGGCTTTTGCTAAATTTATTTGGAGAGGAAAGCGATCCAGAATCAGTTATAAAAAACTTACCATGGGGAAACTACAGGGAGGAGCACAGCTTCCAAATATTAGGTTATACAATCTAGCAGCCATGTGGAGACATGTGCAGGATTGGCTAGAGGATACTAGTGTATTCTCCAATAATACACTGGAATCCCAATTGGCTATTCCACACAACTTGGTAGCACTTCTTCATTTACCAGTGAAGATGCAGTCACCCGAGGTCAGACAAAGCTTGATCTTGAGGGACACCTTAGCGACATGGCGACATGTCAGGAAAATGTTCAAAAGACCTATGTACATCTCGCAATTCTTACCAATATGGGACTCCCCTTCGTTTAAACCAGGAAAAGAAAACAAGCTATTTGAAAAGTGGAAACAAAAAGGTATTAAAAAACTAGGAGATTTATTATCACCTTCAGAGGGTACTCTGCTAAAATGGAACGAAATAGAGGAGAAATTCAGTTTAGGCACAAACCATATACTGCAATATAAACAAATAGAAAGCTTTTGCAAAGCGGAGGTGACTCATCTTCAATCTCTAGGAGAGACCAAGGAATTTTCTGAACTTTGCAAAAGGAATCTTAGCAGTGGGATCCTATCTAACATTTATACTAAACTGCGTAGCAAAGATACAGAGAACCTGGAAACATCCCTTTTTGAAAGTTGGGCATCATGCCTATCAGACCCAGAGTTACCCCAGAAAATTTTGAAAGGGATGACATTAGTGCGCCAAGCAGTTCTCAGCGAACAATGGAGGGAGATTTTATTCAGGTTAATACACAAATCTATATATGCATTTAACATTTCATATGGGTTGGAAAACTCGGGATACCTCCAGGCCTGCCCGAAGTGTGGCCTAGACAAGGCAAACCTTTACCACTGTATCTGGTTATGTGAAGGGGTCCAGCGCTTTTGGCGCCAAACTTTAGACTTCATTAAAGAAGTATGGAATATAACAATTACTTTCAATCCACAGGGGCTTTTGTTCCACTATACAACCAGAAACACTGACACGGAGGAAGAGGAGGGGTCCCTAGTAACATTGAAAGGAGTACATATCACCTTATTGGCGGCCAAGAAATGCCTGTTGCGGCATTGGTTGGCTCCAACGATCCCTGAGATAGCTGAGCTTCGGGATTGTTTGAAACAGGCAATGTACATGGAAAAGTTAGAGGTAGAGAGAAACAAAGACAAGGAGGCAGAAAAATTCCTGAAAAAATGGAAGCAATTTATTTCAACACAATACACAAAGGAAGAAATTAAGTCAATCCTAGACCCGTTCAGATATACGGAATTTTACCTACTGGAGAAATTAAGAGGCACGTTGGGGAATCTAGACATCGGGGACTAATCTACTTAGATGAATGGACCTTCAGTGGGGGGGGGGGTTGTATTGGGATATTTTTTAAGGGGCGTGGGAGGGCCGGTCGGGGAGGGAGATAAAGACAAAAAAAGGGAGATGAAGTCTTACATGTTGCTAAAATCTTAGAGGTATATAATATGTGAACCAAATATTGGTGTTTTACATTTCTGTTTTTGTATGTCTTACATAATTGTCACATTGGACTTGTAATGACTTTATTTCTGAATAAAAAATATGTTACAAAAACAAAAAAGAAATACAAAATAATTATATGGGATATTGCATTACCTAAGACGCTGTTAAGGAGTCAAAAGACATACAAGTTGCATAGGGGAAATGCATTATTTTCATGGATGTCAATTACCTCAAAAACTAAAACCCTAAATGTATATGATATTTGACCAACAATAATGTGATGTTTAACAATATGTCCTTAGTTTGTATAGATGTTATCTCAAAAACTAGAATCAATTCAGCAAAATTCAGCACCCTCAAAATAAACTAAATACACAAAAAAAAATGTGTTAACAATTATTTTTAACAATCCCGAAATCCTTTGGCCACCAGGCCTAATAATAGTCTGACATTTGCTGTTCTGTGGAGAAAGCTTTTCAGCAGTCTAATCATTATCAACAGAGGCAGGGTTACACTTGAGGGTGACACCAATGTCTATAGATAACACAGTATCCACCATTCACAATACAAGATAGTCACAGCTCCCCTTCTGCTCCTTCCTGCACACTGACTCTTTCCCAGGTCACTGACATGTCTAAAAAAACTCTCCTATAGAAGTCAATGGTTCCCCTCCTGTTTACAGAATCTGATGTCCCATAAGCTGCTGTAAAGCATCTTTCTAATTGCTGTTAAAAACAGCTCAGGCAAGATGGCTTCCCCTATAATCCTAAAATCTATAAATAAAATAAAATGGCTAAGAAGAAAATAATATGTATCTCTATCTTGGTTTAATTAGAAAACAATAGTGACATATTCTCTTTTAAGGTAGATCCCACTGTAGAGGAAATTACCTTAACAAATCCACTACATAGCTAAATCTCCATCTTTTACATGCAGCGTTTACCATGGATTTTGCTGTCAACTGACCACAGATTTTACCCATACTACATTTAAAGGGTGAAATACTCTGAAAATCTACATCAGAAATCTACAGCAGATATCAAATTCTGCATGGAGAAAGTCTGCAAAATAAGGGCAAGATTTGTGAAATCTCCTCCATGTGTATTGCGCTATAATCTATTGTGGATTTTACTTGTGGAAATCTGCAGTGAATTCTCATGACAAGCAATATTTTCTCGTGGATTCTGCCATTGAAAACTTCATCATCCGATATGTTTTCAACAAGTATTTTTTACTGACGTACATGCTTACTGCTTCTGGATTTAGGACGACATGTATGAATGCGTCATTTTCACTGTTCTGGTGAGAAATGTGCCAAAAGTGAGTGTTCCGACTTTTTTCCCTTAGTATGGCGTGTCGTTCGGGCAAGTGTGGCACACTGTGTGCCAGATCCAACACTTTGTAATTCTGTGGGGGCGCTCTGGGGGGGTGTCGCACCACATTCATAATATTAAACACATTTATGAATGTGGGATGGCAAAACTAGGCACATAACTGCTTGAACAGCCAGACCTATTTCAATGTGGTAGTCATCGTGGAAAAAACAGACTATGTCCAGCAAAACAAAGAAAACTAATGCTTACCACTCCCAAGACTATGTTGTTGCTCAGGTTTCTTAAAAGTCCAGACAGTGCTCAAACTGAGCTGTGAACCTTGCAGCTTGTAAATGATCCCATCCAAAACTAAAGTTACAGTCGGCATCTTCTCCGGTAAAATATATCCATACTTTATTTATATCATATTAAGGCTAGATCCACACAGCACTGGACAAAAAACGTCCGATAGTTGACTGTTTTTTTGTCCGATGAACAACCACAGTTTTTGTCACGCTTTGCTCAAAAACCGCAGTCGGTTTGTTTTTTTTTCTGTCGGCCGCACAATTGAATGTACGGGAAACTGACGGAAGACGCCAGGCGCCGGCAGTTTTTAGAATATGTTCCTAAAACCACCTGCGCCAGAAAAAAACGACTTGTGTAGACTACAGTTCGTTTTTTTTCTGTTCAAGTCTATGGGCAGGCTGAATGATCGTATTTTCAGCAAATTTCAAATCCTAAAACCGCCAAAAATACAATTGTTTTTCTATACTGTGTGGACATAGCTTAAAACTTCCATAAAAAACAAAGAACACGCAAGTTTATGCGTTTCAGGACATAAAATGGACCTTGATCACAGCACTATAGAATATAGGATACTCCTCCCCTTAAATAGCAGTTCTCATTAAATTAATACTTTACTGGATAGACATAATGTTGTTTGCTACAAGATGTTATTCACACTTCGAAAGGTAGGTCAAGGAAAACGGCTCACAAATTACTGTTACTGTACACTAAGGCCTCGTTCACATGGCTTATTGCTGGCGTAATTGCGGGGACGGATTTCGCCCCGAAATCCCGCGGGCAGCCGTGCAGCGGGGCGGGGCAGGGCAGGGGCGGGGAGCCGGCAGCTCGCCGGCCCCATAGACTGTCATTATCTACGGCGCGTACACGCTGTAAATAATTCACATGTCACTTTCTCGAGAGAGACGGAATACATAGTTCTCTATAAGAACTGTGGATTACCGTAGTTACTGGGACGGATTGGAGCCGTACTGCAGCGCAAATACGGCGCGCAGTACGGCTCCAATCAGTCCCAGAATAAGCCGTGTGAACGAGGCCCAAGGGTGACATGTATGAACGGGGCTACGCCAGAAGTCTGGCATCTTTTCAGCCCAACATCTAGCATAGCCCTGTTCGCTATAGTTTTAAACCTGCCGTACGCCAATATCAGACACATAAGAGAGCGCTCGTGGCACTTTTTAATGCGCCAGAATTCGGCGGGGGGAGGGGGGTGGGTTAGAGGGCATGTGGGAGGCAGGGTGCACTAAAACCGTACAAAGCAGTAGATCTATAGCTTCAGTATGGCAATTCCAGGCGCATTAATGCTGGATAAGGTAAACTACTTTCAAAGTATTTTACCTGAGCCATAAATGTCGTCTTACCACTAGAATGCGCCTGATTTATGACCCGCTGTAGAACAGGTTTATAGATTCAGGCGCAGTCTACACTATTATTATGCGCTTTAAAATTGACGTCTAAGCGACATAAATCATAAATATCACCCTAAATGTCGGCTTAGTTTATAAAATCAGCATAGATCAAAACTTACATTTCTGTTTTATGTTATACAGTATATATAAAATTATTTCCACTGTGTTGTAAACATTACAGGATTATTGGTAATAATAAAGTTACTATCACATCATTATATCAATATCTGAAACATCTTGTCAGTATCTAACTACTAATATCAATGCAAAATATCCTATTATTATGTAACAAATGTTATACTATTATTATTAAGATCACAGAATTTACATATACAAATATGTGACAGATATAAATGACATGGTGTAGTAATGTGTGCCAACATTGATATTTAAATATCTCAGATATCAGAAATTGAACATATATCAAACATGTATCAACATTGACTCTAATATTTTCCCTTCTAATGAAAGTTCTTTATACAGAATAGGAATTAGGCTATGTTCACACGGCTTAACTGTGGGGCGGGAACGGGGGAGGGAGCGGGGGGCCGGCACTTCGCCGGCCCATCGACATTCATTACCAGCGGCGCGTATACGCCGCTGGTAATTCACATGTCACTTATCTCCCCGCCCGCCGGATTCACCGAGCAGGGAGAGGAGACATAATCCATAGTTCTCTATGAGATCTGTGGATTACCGTAATGAATGGGTCATTTTCAGCCCGTAATTTGCGCACTTCGGCGCATTATTACGGACCGAAATACGCCCCATTTTAAGCCGTGTGAACATGGCCTTATAGTAATATTATTTTATATTTTATGTTTTGATGTTTTAGTATGTTAGTTTTAATAAATATAGAGTAGATCTGACAAATAGTTCATACCCTTGTGTTCAAAGTAAGGATTCAATAGGCTTCTCTCAAGTGTAACTTATGTTTCCAATTGCCTCCCTTAGAGCAATTGTCTACTTTTTCTATGGCCCAAAAGGAGAAATGCTTTGTGTTGCTTTGATGTGTATGTATAAAGTGCTTAGCTGCACCCGATACATTGTTGTCCTTTGATGCAATATCTGAGATATGTTCTGCAAGTCTAGTCTTAAGTTTTCTCGTGGTAAACCCAATGCATATTAGTTCAAATTCCTGACAAAAAATGATAGAAATGACATACTGTGAATTACAGTTCATAAAACTGTGTGTGTCATATTTCATATTGGAATCTGAGGAGAAGAATTGTTTACATTTGTTGTTTGTGTATGTACAAACATTACATCTAGATCCCACACATGAAAAGAAACCCTTTTGGGAAAGCCAATTTTTTGATGTATTATTTCAATAACTAGAAAGGGAAGATCTCTCCTTAGGGAGAGCTCCATATAGGCGTGTGGAGATTCAAAATTGTCTTTTGTACTCCACAAAGCATCTGCATATCACAAGGCATTATGGGTAGGAACTGAGAAGCTGAAGCGCCCTCTATTGGATGTAACAAATCCTCAATTTGCTTTTGATCCACTGGATCTTTGGAAAGCAAATGGGATATTAGCCAAGCCAGCATCACACATCTGTAGACAGCCATTATGGGGTGTTCGCCCCTCGTCAGTACAAAGCAGAGCAATGCTGGCTTGCTTTCCAAAGACCAGTGGGTCAAAAGCAAATACCTGATACCTGCATAGTGAACTTAACCCTTAAACACAAACAAAAAACAAATATAACTCTTCATTTTTTTCCTCCTGGCCTACCAAAAGCCATAACTTTTTTATTTTTCTACCTACATAGACATATGAGGGCTTTTTTTTTGCGAGAAAAGATGTACTTTCCAGTGGTGTTATCCGTATTACTACAGAATATACTGGAGAACGGCAAAAAAAATTCTAAGTGGGGCAAAATGTGAAAAAAAAATGTACTTGCATCATGTTTGCAGGGGTTTTGTTTTTGCGGCGTTAAATCTTCAGTAAAAATGATATGTTCTCTGTATTCTACAGGTTGATACGCATCCAGCAATACCAAACATGTAGGGTTTCCCTTATGTTTTGGTGGCGTTATAAAAATTCCAAACATTCTTTATTTTTAATTTGCGCTGCGGCGCCATTTTGTGTGACCAATAACTTTTTTTTCACGGATGTCAGTGAGGTGCCATTTTTTGCGGGCTGAAGTGTACTTTTATTGTTAGCAGTTTGGAATGCATGCAACTTTTTTATCAACTTTTATAGGAAATGAAATGACCAAAAAAAAAATGAATTTTGGTGTTTGGAATCTTTTTCTTCTACGGCATTCAGCGTACAGGATAAATGATGTTATATTTTTATAAATTGAACTTTTTCAGACGCGGCAATACCAAATATGTGTAACTTTTTTATTATTTTATTGTTTTTATTTGTGAAATAGGGAAAGGGGGGTGATTTAAACTTTTAATACTTTTTTTTTTACACTTTAAAAATTTATTTCTTAAGGCAATGGATTAGGCTGTACCAAGATGGCGTTTTCCCCACTTCCTGCCTGTGGCCGGAAGTGGGGCAAACGGGAACATGATGGCAATGGGAGCCTTCACAAGGCTCCCAGCTGCCATGTCCAAGCATCGGGACTCAGCGATCTTATCGCTGATGTCCCGATCAAACTGAAGAACGGCCGCGGCGTCTAAAGGGTTAAACAGCGCAGGCGGGCGGCCCCGCCCCCTCGCGCTGAAGCCGTCGGGTGTTAGCTGCAATTAGCCGCTAACACCCGGCAGCTGTTACCCGGCAGCTGTTACACAACTCCTTAACACCACCCTGACGTACCCGTACGTCAGGGTGGGTTAAAGGGTTAAGGTTTAAATCATTGTTGTTGATATATTGCAGGAACTCAGAATGGACGGGAGATACATCTTCTGACCACACAATCAGCAGGTCATCAATGTGTCTCCCGTACCATTTTATGTTACGGAGGAATGGGTTGTCATGAGAGAATGCATACATTTCTTCCCACCACATCATATACATATTTATATAATGATGTTGTGATATTGATTTTTCGATTAGTGGATCAAAATACATTTTCTTAGAACTTATTTGACACCACAGGAAAAGGACTGAAATAGGGCTTTTCTCCTATGCCCCAACAATGCACTCAAATAGTAATATACACACAATCCTTTATATCCAAACTCTTTTATATCAAAATATTCATTCATATAGACATAGTCCAAACAACTTAGGACATAAACGTATGATTCCTTAAATATATAGCAAAAAGTAAAAACCTGTGGCATGTTCACAACAGTCTCTGCAACTTTTTGTATCCTTTTTGCAGAGAATAATGAGGAAAGTTCTTACATGATATCCAAATTTCGCTTTAGCGCGGAGCTTGTTTGTAACAGCAGCTGCGAGGACAGCCACATGCCCAACGGTGATCGATGTCACGCTTGAATTGCAACTCTATTATTAAAGGTGATTTCATCAAACATCCCCAGAGGAGATATGATATAACCATTCAAGGTTTCTTCACCTGTTTGAGCAAGGATGTTATTTATGTTTTAAAATGCCCATGCGGCAAAGTTTATGTAGGGCAAACTAGTCGTTCTATCCGTACTCGTATTAATGAGCACAAATCGGCAATAAGGACTTTTTGCTCTAAGTTTGGTGCCTACAAGGAAGAGGATAAAATCAAATATGGCGAGACTACAGTAGCATGCCATTTTCATTAAGCACGCCATCAAATCCATGAATTAAAATGGTGTATTGTTGAACAAATAGTATGTAAAGATTAACATATACTCTGTTCCTGTTTGCTTCAACGTGAAGCTTTTTAGATATTTAGGCTTAGTTCTCTAGTCCCAAATGGTCTTAATGAAGCGTTTAGCTTAAAAGCTTTTCTGTAATTCATTTTATGATGCTAGTCATGTAAGGGTTAACGAAGGTATAAATTTCTATCACGTGTTGTGTTTTAAGTGTATATATAGGAAGTAATACGTACTGCAACTTACCTTCAGTGGGAGGACACAGCCAGACGACACCGGTCTGAGGAAGGAGGGTTTCCTCCGAAACGTCACCGATGGGCATGTGGCTGTCCTCGTGGCTGCTGTTACAAACAAGTTTCGCGCTAAAGCGAAATTGGATACCATTGTCCGTGTCAATTCCTCGTTTGAAATCCACGCTTAAAGGTGCTATTTTTTCGACAAGGATTTGAAGCTAAAATTTTCAGCGTCCAAATGCGTTTTGTGAACATATCCCTAGAGATTATATTATATGCTGTTTAGCATTAATTTTTTCGCAGTGCTTAATATACAACAATAATTCTATATTGCTATGTATATTTCTGTGCTCTGTCCTATAAAAGGGATAATGATAACAATTAAATACAGATTACTATTCAATTATTTAAAGCTATTGTATGAGGGACAATTAAAAATGAAAGAGAACAATTCCTCAAACTAGCTTTTTCTTTACATTTGTCACACTTTCATGCTTTATGTTTTTACATTGTGTAAATGAACGAGTATATTTTAATTTCTTAACCAAGTCATATTACTGAATAACGAGTCAGTATGATATATATTGAGCAAAGCAATAAAAGTGATTAGATTATGAAAGTGTAGAATTGCTTTTACTTTGTAATTGCTTTTACTAAATTGTTTTGATGAAAATTTAGTGTTACTTGCAGTTTGAATGTAGACTCTTTGTTTTAAAGAGGTTTACTCACTACAATGATTATCAATTAACATGAAAAGAAACGTAAATTAAGACAATTACCAAATACATTGCTCTTTAGATTTTGCTTTGGTCAGGAGATTTTATCTCCTATTGGAGTTCACAAGTTTCTCTGGTTACCAACCACCTCTCGCCATCTCTCCCTCCTATGTCTCTTATCTGATTGCTCCACAATCTGCCTTTTGTGAGTCACTCCCTGCAGAGTCTTAACTCTAGCGATTTTTTTACCTAAGTAAATTACAAGCTTTAACCCTTTAGAGCTCTGCAGCTTGTGTACTACAATTTCTAAATCTCTTGCACTTATGTCACTGTAACAATATCAGCAAAGAATATGAGAATATGGTATTATTACAATCACTGCTATAGAACCACCCACAGGCTAACCAAGAAGTGTGAGTCTAAACCCTTTAATTTTGTTAAAATCAGGAATACAGTAATTGCATTAGTCTATTATATCCTAAATTGTGCCACAGGAGTAATCATATTAGGATGGTTAATATGTCCCAAAACATGGTCAAACAAAAGTCTTTCTCGCAAAATATTTTTTTCTGGGCTCAGTACAAAGATGTGCAGATTTCAACACCCAAAGGACACAACTCATCCACATAGTAATTCTAGTCCCAGTCTGTTACATCCAGAATAAGACCACTATTCTTCACTCTCTGTAATCCAAAGTAATTAAATCACTTCAAGTATACATAGCAAGCAAAGCTGGACTTATACAGAGCATTTTACAGCTTGACATGGTGCCCCACCCCGGGTTTCGCCACTCACTGGTTTCTGTAAGTATGTATAATAAATGTGATTTGAATGCATGTGGATTATGCACTGAAATCCATGTAAAATTCCATCTTGATAAAAGGGCCTAAAATTGTTTATAATAATAATTTGTGCCAAAGAACTAGTGTACATGCCTTGTGCCACATTTTCACATTATAAAAATGTATCAGAAAAAACACATATACTTAAATACAAAATGCCCCAAAAGAAACCATATAATGCACAAAACACTAAAAATAATGACTTTATTAAATCAGTTATTTTAAGATAAAAAAAAGTTACAAAAAAGTAAGGGTATGTTCACATAGCTGATTTAGACAAGGATGAGGTTTTGGACAAGGTTTTGAAGCTCTCCATTGATTTTTATGGGGATTTTCAGGGTTGAAAATGCTTCAAGAATTGACATGACACTTATTTTTCAGCACACAAAACAGAATCCAAAGAAGTGCGAAAAAACGCGTGGAAAATAATTTGTTGTGTATGAACTACAACGCTGTTTTACATAGGAATCAATTAAAATGAATGGGGCATTTTGGAATCTTTTTTGACGCTGTTTTGGGCAAGGAAAGACTAAAAAAAAAAAGAGTCAAAATCAGCCGTGTGAACTTACCCTAATGGCCCGTTCACACGGCACTGGACAAATACCAGTCGGTTTATCCAACCGGTATTTGTCCGGTTTGTGTGCCGTGCACACGGCTGCGGGGGACGGCTTTTCTCCGCGATGAGTGGAGAAAAGCCCTTCCCCTTCACATTCACTTGCACATATTCCGTCCGAAAACTGGACGGAAGAATGTGCATGTAGAATGTTTTTTGGTCGGCCCATTGTGCTCGTTTTCGGCTGGTTTTTCAGCCGGTCTGAAAAACCGCAAACCGCCTGAAAAACCGGCCGTAAACCAGTGCTGTGGGGACAAGCCCTTACTGTGAAGAGTTGCTTTTATTTATATATATATATTTTTTTTTTTTTTAAGCTGCCTGTTAAGTTTTTTTTAGCCAAAGTCAGATGGAACTTCAAACCAGTCCTGACTTTGCCTTAAAAAAAAAAAAAACTATGGGTGAAACCACCGTAAGTGTGACTGCACGCACAGCTTTTTTATTGAAGAAGACCTCTGTAGTTTTTTTTTAACCAAATTCAGAAGTAGATCCTACAGGACAGAGAGAGGTAAAGAAGTCCTTCCTTTACATCTCCTTTTCCTTTCAAATCTATTCCTGGCATTGGCTCAAAAACTACAGTGCCATTTTTTCTTTTCAAAAAAAGTTGTGGTTTCACACATAGTGTGTGAAAAGCTCCACATACTTTAAGAAGTTTTTCTCAGATTTTTTTAAAGCTTTTTTTGGCTAAAACGACCACAGCTGGAAGTATGCAGTAGGGCAGTAGAAAGTTATAAAATATACTACAAATAGTGACTTTTCTGTGGATCCTTGATATACGCTTGTATGTTACTGTTTGTATCACTTTATTTTCTAGATTTATTTTCAGGTATTTTTCTATAAACTTTTCTGTAGAAAAAAAAAAACTAATGAAAATATCTGTGAATGGAAAAATACTTTAAATATCCTTATAAGTATATGAATTTACGGAAAACAGTACTATATAGGCTACCATTGCTGCTACTAGGATTATTACTTTGCATACTATTGCTAGTAATATAAATGTTGTTAAAAACAAATATTCCTATGCAAATTAAAACTAAAAAAAAAGTAATAATATAAAAAAAAATGCTTATATCAAAGTATATGTGAGGCTTCTTTCATCTGGTTGTAATAAGGCAGAATTTTTACCAGGACTCCACTGTTCTAGCAAACCAAAATTGGTTTTAGGGCAATCTAAATTTGGTTTCATAGAACAGCAGAAGGTTGGTGGCCAATACTCAATGGTTTGACTAAAAGGAACAGCATAATGAATTTTAAACAGGGAGTATGTTTTCCATTTCTCTTGGGACAGCTTGGTTATTTATTATTTAGTGTAAGGAGTATTTTACATTGATATACAGTAGAAACCATAAGTTTACATACACGATATAAAAAGACACATATGCATGTTTTTCTAACTACCTGACATGAATTCAGAATAAACCTTACCTGTCTTAGATCAATTAGGATTACCAACATTATTTATTTTTGCCAAATGCCAGAGAGAGAGAATTTTTACTTTTATTACTTTCTACAAAGTCAAAAGTTTACATACATTTCATAAGTACTTGGTAGCATTGCTCTTAAACTCTATGACTTGGGTCAAAAAAATTTTGAATTTTCCTTTCCACAAGCCCCCAAAACAATAGTTGGAAAGGAAATTTTGACCCTTTCCCCTCCGGGCAAACTGGTGTAACGGAGCCATTTTTTGTGGGACCTTCCCAAAACCCCTCCTTTTAAAGTTTTTGCCCATAAATTTTTAATGGGAATTTTAGACCGGGGGCTTTGTAAAGTCCACCTAAAAAAAGCCCTTGGGTTATCCTTAACCCCACTTTGTAACCATTTTTGGCAGTATGCTTTGGGTCTTTGTCCGTTTGGGAAGACCCTTTTCCCCCCCAAGCTTTAACTTCCGGGCTGATGTTTTTAGATTTGTTTCCCAGGAATGCCACATAATCTTATTTCCCTCATGATCCCATCTTTTTTTTGGAAGTGGCACCGGGTCCCTCCGCACAAAACAACCGCCAACTTTAAGCGCCCAACCCCCCGAGTTTAAACATTTGGGTATGGTTTTCCCTTAGGCTTCCAATTTTTCCCCCCTTTTTCCTCCAAAAGTAACATGGTCTTTGGGGGGCCAAACATTTAAATTTTAGTTTTGGTCAACCACAGGAAAAAGGGCTCCAAAATTGGGTCTTTTTTCCCCTGTGTCATTTGCAGACATTAATCTGGTTTTATATTTTTTTTTTGAAGTAATGACTTCTACCTGAAAAATTGGTTTTCAAAAAATGTAAAAAGAATTTTTTTCTTTTGGATAATACACAATCAAAACCAGCCCCCCAGAAACTTCCAAAAAAGTTTTTTTTGCTTTTTTTTTCGGTTGAAAATTGCCCACGGTCAACCAAAAGGTTTGTTCCTCTCTGAGACACAGGGGCCTGTCTCCTTCCTGAGGGGTAAAAAGGCGGGGGACATTTTCCATTTGTTTGTATTTGCACAAAAATTTTTTTTTGTTTTTAAAAGAAAAAAAAGGGCCCACCTTCAGGAATCGGGGAAATTGAAAACCCAAAAAAGAACCAGACTTGTGAAGCCCAAAAATTTCCCTCCCCTAAAATCGGGGCTGATTTCTTTAGACTTTCCCATAAATTTTGGGGATCCAAGGTTTTTTTTAAAAATTAACATTTGCCAATAAACCAGAAGTTCCCAAAGAAAATACATAAACCAAAGGGCCCCCTGTCCCAAATTATTTGAAGGAAAATATTAATCCTAGTGTAAAAAATTTTAAAAAGTAATAAAAATTTGCCTTAAAAATTATCTCTGTCATTATTCCTGTCTTTTTGGCAAATATAAAAAAAAAAGTTTTTTTTAAAATCCTAATTGATCTAAAAGGGGTTAAGGTTTTTTCTGTTTGCAAAACAGATATTGAAAAAACATGCAAAATGTGTCTATTTAAAATGGGGTTATTAAACTTGGGGGTTTAAATTTTACCCAATCAAAACTGCATACAGGTAATAAAGCCCAAAAGGGATCCCCCCCAGAGGCTCACGTTCTCCCAAACAAAAAGGGTTTCCCAAATTTTTTTCCCGAGCCCCACAAAAATGCCTCAATGACAAAACCTCATCGGGAAAACTGTTTTTAAAACCCCCCAAAAAAGTTTAAGTTTACTTAACATTTGGCCATTCAAAAGCCTGTAAAAGAGGGAAAGGGGGCGGGCCCCTCAAAAAATTTTTTCCTCAGGGGCCAAAGGAACTTCAGTACAACACTGCTGCCGTGTAAATCAAGTGAACAAAAATAACAATAAAATTAAAAGGCTTAAAAACAAAAATATAGACCCCACTGATCCGGAATAAAGGGCCCATATTCGAATAACAGGCCATCCCTTTATGAAATATGGGAAAAAACCTTTTTTAAATTAGCTAAAAACCGAAAGATCACCCTATTGCAATCTTAATAACAGACATTTTTTTATCCTTTCAGAGGTGTGGAGAAATCCCATTTGACAACCCGTTTCAAAATCCCAGATGTGTTTTTGCATGCTAGGAAAGGGGTTTCCCCTTTTTTTTCCCAAATGTAAATGCTAAAGGTGGGAGCTTCACCAAAAAAATTTCGGGTGAGTGGGGAAAACCGAAAACAGTCTTTTATGTTCCCTCAGTTTTCATTCACAAAATAATCCTATTAGTTTTGGCTGGAAGCACAAAGTTAAAATATTTTTATATACTGAAATACTCTTTCTAAAAAAAAATTAGAAAAATTTAAAAATTTGAATTGGGCCCATAAAATTAAAGTCAAAAGTCCCTTTTTTTCATGTCCGGGAATTTGTTGAATTTTGGGGCGGGAAAGAATTTTTTTTTTGGGAACCCCAAATTTTCCCCAAAACCCAGGGTAAAATAGTTTTTTTTGGCGTTCTCTTTTACGGGAAAACCAAATTTCAAGGACGTTCACAGCTAAGAAATTGTTGGCATCAAGCAGTGAAGCAAACATTGCAGTCAAATAAACTCCTTATTATTTTTAGAGGGTTTCTTACGAAGTCCATCTAACAGAAAAGCTTCCTTTCTTCATTCTCTTACGTCTTTTTTTCATAGATATGTCTACAATTGGGTAGACAAAACATTTTTGCCTCTTGTAAAGATAAGAAAAAAAAGGGCAAACAAAAACCTAAATTTTAGGCTTTTTTCCTTTTTTTTAAAAAGGAAATACGGGATACTTTTTTGGGTATTTTTTATTGGTCCTTGTATATTGGGACAACGGGGTGTTTTCTTTCTTACAATGGGGGGCGGGGCTGCCCAGCAGAAAAAAAAAAATAATCAGAAATGGGGCCAGGCTGGTTAAAAAAAATTAAATTTTAACCTCCTGCCCCCCCGGCTCCTGCACCCTTTGGAGCCCCCGCAAACCCCATTTCCTTTATTTTCCGGGTTCTTTTTTCCAGCACATACGACAGATTTGCACTCCAGTGTAAGTGAATGGAGTGTGAGTCTCTTCTGCGTGTCTGGACGAGAACCCAAAAGTGAAGAGGAACGCATCACCAGGGAGCTTTGGAGTGGCAGCAGTGGGGGACAGGTAAAAAAACTATATTTTATTTTTGTCTTCTTAACCAGCCTGGCCCCATCTCTTATTAAATTTTTGCTGCTGGCCAATCCCTTTAATAGCATATCCACAAGACAAGCAATATATCTTCAACAAGTTTGGCAACCCCTTTTAAAATGACATGTCAGACAATGTGACTGAAACTGTTAATTATGGCACTAACCACCACTGTAGCGTCATTAGCCCTGTGATGTCATAACATTCACTGGCACAGACCAGGTGGACTCAACAGTCTGTATTACTGACATCTCCTTATTATGCCATTTGCTGTAATGTCCCAAGACAATTAAGGTAGTCCCCACTGACACGATGCATGTTGTACTAATATCTCCTAAAGGTTCTTCAAAGGACACAGCACACCTGAGCGTGGCATGAGCCACCTTTACTTACAGCTACTGGAGCTGACTGTCAGCCATGACTCCCAAACGTCATTTATATGGCTGGTAGATCTTGAGATGTCAATGCTTAACACACACCTACTTGTGACATAATTTTCTCTGTGAAATCACCAAATTCATAGGGCACTTACCAGCCCATTTTCCTGGCAACCTATTATGACACCATCAGCAGTGATGTCCCAAAGCAGTAGTGTTGGCTATTGCCAAATACCCCGTATGGAGCCTTACAGGGGACACAATAAACCTGTAGCATAGTCCACTCATGCTTTCAGGTGTGGCAACTAGAACGGTCTAATAGCTGTGAGATCTTAGCACTAAGGGCTACATGTATGAAAACTGTCTAGGTCTAAAATTCACTTTGTTGCCCATAGCAGCCAATCAGAGCGCCCCTTTTATTTGTCCAGAGCACTATATGGAATGAAAGGCACGCTCTGGTTAGTTGCTATGGGCAACAAAGTGAGTTTTAGACCTAGACAGTTTTCATACATGTGGCCTTTTAAATGTTTAGGGTCAGCACCTCTTTTGATGCCACTATCTGCCACGCGTCTTCATGTGGCATTGTCACCAGTTCTGGGGCTTTAAAGCAGTTGTCCTGGTTTTATTGTTTTAGAATAGAAAATCTTACTCAAGAGTATGCAATTCAGTTAGACCTGGTAAAACAAATAACCCTGCAGCTAACTCAATGTCAGGGATCACACGGTCCGTGTATGTGTGTGTTTTGTCTTATTTTCATATTATATCATAAGTTCTAAAACACCAGAATGATGTATTGTTACAAATACCTTATCCCAAAATCAATTTACCATGCTGGTAATATGTGTTTCCTCTTTTGTGGCTATAACAAATTCTTAAATGGAAACCATCAAAGGTTAGCTGCTGCTAATTGCACTATGTAATACTACAGTACTTGATACATTAGGTATTCATTGAAGGGAAACTTCAATAAAAAATATTTCTCACATGATGTAATTTTTTTAAGTCACTTCATTTAAAATACTTCCTGTCTTGTGTAGTTTAAGGGGTTTTCCAGCTACAAAGATTAGCTTTCAACATAAAGGGACTTTTTCTAAATTCATTGGTCAATAGATTTTATTTTAGTCATAAGATAAGAGCTTTTTAATGTGTTCTGAAGTGCACACAGGTTTCTGTGGATACCTGCATACCATGCATACTAGACTGATTATTATCGGTTTAGACGGATTGTTATCTGATTAATAGAGAGCAGGGAGTGACATCCCACCAATAATAAACTAAAATTGAAGCAAACTTATTATACCTAACAAGATTATCTTCATTAAACAAAAGGTACATGTGCTGTGAGAACGGAAAAGCATGGCTTTACCTATAATCTCATTAGAGATAACAATCTCCTGTACTGTCAGAGTAATGGCTTGCTAAGAATTTTATATGCTAATCACTGCTATAGAACCACCCACAGCCTGAGGAGACTGCTAAAACTCAGTGAAACAGCGTGGTGAGAAAATCCCTTTAACTTTCTATTTAGAAAGCCAAAAATATGCTGTTCAATCTGCAGCAGAAATCTAGGGCATGCTATCCTATTTCTGATGTAATTTCACTTTCTTTGACTTGATTTTGCCATGTTTTTGAAATTGGATTATTTCCTTTTAGAGGGCTGATTCGCATTGTGGTTACTGGTGCATTTTTCATGCAAAATATGCATAAATTAAAGAGATTATCCATATTTTTGTTTTGTGAAAATTTCAGCTGAAGCTCCTGTAATAAAATAAAAAAATTGATACTCACCTTGCCATTTACAAACATTTCAGCAGTCACGTAACATTGCTTGATATCACCGTTCAGAGCTGTTCACTTCCAACCACCGGCAGTTGGATGTAAACAGAAGAACAGGTACGACCACCAGTAGTTTTGGAATAGTGGTGAGTGGCAAGATGAGTATGAACCTTTCTATCACAGCAGCAGCTGAACAATAATAATAAGAAGAAGCTGTGGACGACCCCTTTAATGACATGTTATTACTGTATGCAACATAATTTTGACATTTTGTCAGAAAAAATATATACTGTAGTTCACACTGTGAAGTATGATATGTATTCCTGTTACAAATAGTGGGACACCAAATAAATGCACTTTTCAAATTAATTTGAATGTGAAATGTGTGTCAAATTATGCATCAAAATCAGTGTCATGTAAACTCAGCCTTAGCACAGTAGACATAATTTGCTTAAATGGGTTTTCTCATCTCATTGATTAGTTTTAAACATGTAGCTGTAACATGTAACTATCTGATTGTCTTTTTTTATGAATATTGTATTACACTTTATAATGCAGTATTATAACTGTATCTGTTTAATTAAAGGGGTAAGGTTTTTTTAAGAGGTTTTATTTGGATAATATTTAATTATTTATGTTTCCTGTATTATTTGAATAAATATCTGAATTTATGTGTTTTTGCTGCAATACTAACAGAAACACATATTGGAATATTATTTTCCTTTTTTGTTTCTTCTGGGTCTCATGGTATTTATTTATATATTTGTACTTTTTATTTGTTTGTATATCAAATCAGCTTCTAAAAATTTACTTTCTGGGTTATATAAACTGAATAATATTTACTTATGACATGCCCTGGAAGAAGTTAATTAGCAAAATCCTAGGTTGGGCTTAGCCGCAACAAGACGCCGCTCCTTGTGACTTTTTTATGCTTGATTTTACTTTTCCGTCTGTGAGTACAATACATTTTGCAAAAGGATTTCCTGATTCTCTTAAAAATCAGAAAACTTGGACTTTGTTGGGATTTTGTGACTCTATGCTTTAGGAGGCAAAATATTATATATAATATATATATATATATATATATATATAATATCATATATATATATATATATATAATTATATATATATACATATATATATAATATATATAATATATATATATATATATTTGAAGTTTATCTCTTTTATATTATGTGTCAAAATATGCATAAGTTAGCGTCATATAAACTCAGCCTTGACACAGCAGAGAAAATTTGCTTAAGGGAGTATTCCCATCTCATGGATTAGCTTTAAACATGTAGGCAAAGGTGAATAAAGATTATTAGCAAATGCATTGCTTTCCAATTTTGCTTGATTTCAGAGTTAGAGCAGGTCTTATCTCCCGCCTGTTTAAACAAGCTTCTTTTTAGTTACAGACCACCGCTCTAGTTAAAACCTGACCAGGTGGTGACCCCTTTCCCCTGCTGGTCGTTCAGCAGGTTTGTTTTTCATCTTGTCTATTTTTCCCTTGAGAAAAAATGTTGACCCTAGAGTTACTGACCTAGGAGCAGCCTTGTGCATTCATGTCAGGACTGCAGATCACATATTTGTGTACTTAGATTTAAAAAATTACAGAGTCGCTCAACAGCTAACGTGTTCGGGGTAGATGTAACCCTTTCTTATCACTTAAAAGTTTCCCGTCCAGAAAAATATACTCTGTTGCTAGATTTATAGTTGAACCCTGCCAGCAGGTAAACCCCCTTCATCAAAAATGTTCAGTAAGGTATATTCACAGCAGGGGTTTCTTTTTGGGATTTTCAGGGGTTTTAGATTTTGAAACCACTGAAAATCCAATGGGAAAATGTCCACATAGACTTTAAAGCAAAAAAAGACTTGTAGTCTACACAGGTCATTTTTTCCAGTTGTTTGTTGGGCGCTGGCAGTTTTAGGAACATGTAAAATCCATGTAAAGTCCAGCGGCAAATTTACTATTGAAGTCTATGTAAACCGCCGGACATTTATATGACGGTTTTTGGACGGTTCTGCTGAAAAACTCCAGGTGTTTTTTTTTTTAAAAGTTTATATTTTTGAAAGAATTTTGTAAAAATAAAAAAACGTGAAAGAAAAAAACAACAACTTTTAAAATATAAAAAAGGTGCATCCATAATATGTATAATGCAAATCAATGCTCCCCCCCCAATATAAAATAGATTAATTCTGTTAAATCTGTTTCACCCTGGGGGGAAATTCTGTAGCATTCTTATTACCCTTAAGTCGGTCTGAAAAGAATGTACCTCCCCCTTTATACCCCGTCAGGGGCCCACCATAAAAACCACAAAGCACAAAAAACACCACATTCCTCCGACCCCCAGTCCCCCCAGTAATAAAAATTTATGGCAGTCCTATCCCCCCTCCCCCGGGACTCCAAATGCCCAAAAACCTTCCGTGTCCCTCGACCTATTAAGTTTATAGAGAGGAAATCTGTATTAAAAAGTTCCCTCCAGTGAGCAGCGTGGAGGTCTTCGCGGTTTCCAGTTCAAAAATGGGCTTTCTGGATAGAACATAAATAGACGCTAAAAGGATTTCTTTTTTATTTTGGACTAGCTCGTCAACCGCCCCAAAGGCACCTCTTTTGGCCCCGCAATCCCCCGCAGGCCAGATGATCACCCAGAAAACCATGGAACCTCGCCAGAAACACGAATAATTGGACTTCCCCGACCATATGCATCCCGTGCCCCAGTCTATAACTAGTGCACAGGTCCTTTGTCAATGGCCCATGCACCAGGGGACTGGGGTAAAAAAAATTCTTGCAACCACTTTCCCGAATCAGGGGATTTGGGGTAAATACGCGGTCTTCCCTGACACCCCAATCCCCCTGTGATGAGGGTTGCGGTCTGAAATATTGACTCCAATTTCCCCAAAAAGCCCTTTTTAAGGGGGGAGGTTGAAGTTCTAAGATACATCTATAAAATGTAGAAAAAAATTTTTTCCCAAGATTTTCCCCCCCTAGCAATTTGCTCAAACTACCACATTCAGGGGAATACCCCTTCCAAAAAATGCTGTCTACAAGCGTGCCCGAGTTGGAAAATAGCGAAATAGTGCCACTTTGGGATGTCAAATCAGACATCAAGTCAGAGAAATCCGAAATGGCCCCCCCCCAAAAATTGGCCCCAAAATTTAAGGCCTTTCCCACCAGAATTTTAAAAACCCCAATTTCTAGTTTACCAATTTCAGGTTTCTCCTAGTGGGGGTATATGGGGACAGGAATCCCATGTAACCCCCATAAATCCTACAAACCCTTTTCCCCAAAAGGCTACTTTTGGGCGCCCTTTTAGAGGGTGTCTTCGCATGGGTTCTTCCCCTGTTGATACTAGGTTCGCTAATCCTCAAAACCCAAAATTGGCGCTTCCAACACACAGCCCCGGGTTACCACTGTGGCCCGAATCCACCATGCCGCGTAGGAAGTTTAACTGCAAATAATTATATAAAAATCTTGGGAACCCAACCCCCCCCCCATTAAGGGCCTTCAAAGTTGCCCCACTCAGCCGTGGGACCCCCCCCTCCCCAAAGAAAGGAAGACCCACTTCCAAGGTCTCAAATGCGTCTTAGGTAGAATGCAAGGGGCTGCCCTTGAGGGGACAGGAATTTAGGTAAAAAGCACCTTTTCATAAAATTTTTTGCGGGCCCTCGGTCAAAGGAAGAACCCCGGCGTTAGCTTTCTTGAGACTTCCTGCATCACGGATGATATTAGGGGTTTTGAAGTTCCGGACATCATATGATTGGATTCCAAAAATTTTAAACTGTCAGAGATTTCTATTGACAGTTCCCTTTGGAAAAATCCTCCCCCTTCCTACCGCGTTACCAAAAAAAAATACAGATTTCAACCATTTTTCCTAGTCCGAAAAGAACCAAACCGGTTACTACCCGCAAAAGAGCCTCTAAGAGTTCGAGGGTTTGGGAAAAGGGACACCAAAAGGGTCATCCGCCCTAAAGGACACCTTCTCCCTCATCCCTCGATACTCAAACCTCAGTTGCAGAATTTATTTTTCAGCAAGCCCGGGCTCCATCACCAAAGGGAAAAAAGAGGGGAGACAAGGGAATCCCGCCTCGTCCCTCCCAACGCAAATTGGGGGGAGGATACCCCTTAAAAGCGGAGTCTAGCGACGGCTTTAAGTACGAATTTTCAACCACAAAAAAATCTGCGGGGAAACCCCAAAGTCTAAAACTGCCCAAAAAGCGCCATCCCACGAATCAAATGCTTTTCATTATCTAGAGAAGCTATTACTCCTAGATCCCAGTGTTATCATGCTCAAGCTGTAAATTAGTGTTTATGTCTTCTCAAATTTATAATCCGTGGTCTTTCCCAGGCATAATCCCCCGATGATCTAATCCCCACCACCTGACAAAATATAATGGGAACTTAGGCGCATCGCCAGAACTTTCGCACAGAACTAGAACATCTAAATTGATAAGAGAGATAGGCCGATAAGACTACCAGACATCCTTTGGTCTAAACCCGGCTTATGTATCACTACAATGATCGCCTCGCACAGAGTAGGCAGCAGAGCCCCGCGTTTCGAAAACTTGCTGGAATAAAAATTCAAGACGGGGTGTACACTCCTCACTGTAAAAGATAAAACCATTCAGCCCGAAGCCCGTTGGTCCCCGGTGACTGCAAGTGTTCCATGCAAATGCACCGCCCCTGATCTTCTCACCCGTTATAGGCCCCTCCAAGCACTTACATGCCTCACCGAGATTTTTGGCTGGGTAATGGATTCAAGAAGCCGCTATTTCAGCGTCTGTGCAAGTAAGCGTCCGTGATGTAATACAGCTGATCATAATACTCTACAAACTTCTAGAATTCCTACAGACTGAGTAACCATGGCACTGAACTTTACTTTGAATCCCCGCTATACTAGTCGTGAGGGACTTATCCCAGTCCTCACAGAAAAGCTAGGTCCCTTTCCATTTTGTCGCCCCTTCAGCAAAGATTTTCTGTCTCTGTGACAGCAGCTTTTTTTGAGTGTAAGCGTTTATGTGAAGGGAGTTTTCCTCTGCATACCTCTCAATGTTTCTCGAAGTCAGAATCAGGTGTGAAAACCTAATCCGATTCAGGCCTCTGTAGCCTGCACTCCAAGCTGGTTTTCTGGTCTCTTTAAGCTCCGGCCCTAGTTGTGCAGCACTGGCATAAATCAAAGCGCCCCTTGTTAACAGCTCTAAAAGCCTCCCACTCCACCAGCGAGTCCGAAGATCCCCCATATCAATGCCCAGTAAATCTCAATCGCTGTCGCACATTTGCTTGGTGACTCTCCCTCCACCTTTAACCAACCAAGTTTAATCTCCACAGTTTCATAGTTCCGGAAATTGGCAGGGTAGTTCTACCAAGCATTAGTGCATGGTCTGAGATTCCCCTATTAAGTACTCACTCATCCGCCGTTGAAACTCAGACAAGAAATCTCTACTGTCAAAGGCTAGGTCAAGCGAGACAGCGAACCGTCGTGGCCTGAAAAACAGGAACTGCCTGTCCCTAGGGTGCTTCCACCTCCACTACCTCTACTAGAGCTATGAGCCTCTGCCCAGTATAGATTATTATGTCAAATCATAACTAATGAGTCACGTGGGGATACATTCTATCCATAGTTTTATCCAGAGTGGCGGTTAAAGTCACCTATTAATAAGACCGGCAACGCAGGGTACAGGGAGACATTGCTACATTACCTCCATATAAAACCTCTATATTAGTCGAAGTGAGAGGGACCTATATACCACCCCCCCTATAACAACTCACGGCTTCGTGATGCTGAGCATGAGGAAGCAAAAACTTCACCCGAGGGACAAAGGTTATCATCCAGTAGTCCGAAAGGGGAGAGCTCTTCCGCCATCAACCAGACGATAACCCTCTTGGCATACATTAGAGAAAACTGAGTATATTCAGAGCCAATCCAAGGACCTCTTTAGGAGTCAGTACTTTTTGCCCTCTGAGATGAGTCTCCTGTAATAACAATGTCAGGGTTATGCGACTTTAGATAATGAAAAACCAAGGACCTCTTAATCTTGCAATTCAGCCCCCTGACATTCCAGGACAGAATTTTAAAACCTGTCATGGCTAGGTTGGGTCAGGACCCAGACACCGGAGCTCGTTCTCACCCATTCACTCCCACACTGCATGCAGACCAACCCCCACACACATAACCAAAACAAAACCCAACTCCAGAACCCACCCCGCCCAACACCCCCAACTCGGCTGAGCCTACTTTACCAAACCGTAAATAGTAGAAAAAATTCCAGAACTATTCCATCTAGGAAACGCTCCCTGCCTCTCGCTCGTTATGCACCAGTGTTAAGAGGGAAGAAAAATAAAAAAGTACAGACCCTCGTTAACAAAAGGCGCTAAGAAAACAAAGAGCACCTAAGTAGAAAGGAGTAAAGGGGCAAAAAAGAAGGAAAAAGGGAAAATCACAACCCCCAAACGACCTTTCTCCCTGAGCTCCTATCAAAAAGGGAAAAATCCCAACTGGTTAGAGAACTGGGATTATTCTTCCGCTACAACCTAGTATCTATAATCTGTCAGGGAGGATCAACAGTAACAGGCCTCCTACCCAAATAAACCCCCCACACTGAGTGCACACGACAATAGAATTGCATATACTGTTGAATCCAAATACAATTTCAAAGTCAATTATGATGGCTTTGATAATCAGAGTCCAAGAAAAACATAGCAGTAGTCTAGTAAAAAACATAGGCCAAAATGGACTATGGTGTAATATCCTCAATTTTACGCTGGCCCTGGACATTCTTAAAGACATTCAACAGCAACGCCGACGTCAGGCCTTTAGACCTAACGGGAAAACTTTTGTTACCTAACATTAGTACCTGATAACTAAAAGTATAAGTTATATACCAGCACTCCATGACAAGCATCTGTGAAAGATATTGCGGCGTCTGATGACGTGCTAGTAGGCACCTCTCCACACCCTATGGAAACACCTTACACAGTTGGATGGAGTATCAAACACGACACCCACTGTGCACCCCAACCACTGCTCCGCTAACAGCAAAATGACAAAAAAAAAAAAACAAAGGAGAAAAAAGTGATCTAGCTGTAACCTTATTTCTGCTAAAAATATAAAATTCTTACAATAACACCAAGTACATAGATATTGAGCAGCGTCATTGATGCGCTAGGGCATCAACTGGCCTAAACTGCAGCCTCCATCAACACTGTAAGCAACAGATTTATACAAAAGAGGCAACAAATATAAGGATAATTCACCGCTCGCCAAAGCGCCGATGACACCCCCATATGACGAGGGAGCTCCTGACAAATTAAGGAGCTGTAAAATCGTCTCCACTCCCTCAGTGCACTTCAGCAAAAGTTGCCGATATCGATCTAACTTATGTAAACTGTCAAAATGGAGACACTTAGTCCCAAAAAAAGTGAAGTTACACTAACTGTCTGGCAGTTCCTCCAGATTTGCCGATAATAGTGGCAGTCCATAACACAGACGCTAAGCTTACAAAAAGATCTCTAACATAAGTCAATGTCTACCTGGGCCCGCCCTTAAAGTGATCAGTGTTCACGTCTCTGACGGCCTATCTAGCCAGTCATTGGCCTCCTGCGGGCGGGTTGAAAAAAAGGAATTTATCTTTGGTCTGCACCCTGAGCCGGGTTGGGGTATACACATTGCTTATCGAGCCCAGATCTCTAAGGCGCCACGAACTGAACGCAAACTGCCTCCTCTGCTTCTGACTTCTGTATTGTAAATTCCGGATAGGGGAATGACAAGTCTTGTAATTTCATATTACTTCTCCTTTCTTCCTGGCTGCATCAAAATAGCATCACGCTCTCGTAATGTCCGAACTTTTAATAACTATAAAATGGCCTAGCAGGAGACCCTGGCGGTAGGGCCTAGTGGGCATTCGGTGGAGCCCGTTCAATTACCAAGCAGGAAGAGAGGTAATAGGCTTCCAGAACCTGGCGAATATCAGCCTCTGCAAATAGCTCCGGGGGTGGACCCTTCCGCCCTCCACTCAGAATGCCCTAAATACGGACATTGTTTTTCTTACGTCTGCGATTTCACTGCGTCCACAACTCCTGTTGTATGATCTTAATTTGATGTTTGCATAGTGGTGTGCAGAGCGCCCCGAAGCCACCACCACATCCTCCCACCTCACTGATTCCGTCCGTTTTCCTTTTTGCAGGTTGTCCTGCTTTTCTGTCTCTCATCCCTATCATATCTGCCCGCAGTCTGTTTATAATCAGATTGGATATGGTCAATTTTGACCGTCAAAGCAGCTTTGGCATGAGGCAATGCAGCCAGATCTATCATTATCTGGTACGCAACCAGAGGCGCCCAGCCGCCTATAATCTTCCTCTCCGTTTGTACTCATCATAACTACCTTGCCTTTCTGAGTAGCAGAGGTTGATGCTCTCCCAGTATTTCGTCCCATATATAGCCCTACTTTACCCCCCCTGCAGGGACTCAAAGAAAGGTAGCTATGCGTAGGGTGTAAATGATGGACCTCTAAGGGTACAGGCAGCAGAATAAGGGGGAGAATAAAGGAGGACAACCACCCCAGTGCACATCCTTGGGTCCAGAGATACACAAATCATCAGCCATGTCAGGCCACCACTGTCCCTCCACTCTGCCTCACAGCGCCGTCTCCCTCTATACTCAAGCTGGCCCTCAGGCAAAAGATATTTGTATTAGGACTGGGTCAAATTGTCCCCCAACTCTCCCACTCCTCCAGAACATACAACCAGGGGTCCTTAGCCACTCTTGAGAGCAGAGCCTCTCCCCGTCCCTGCCTTCTGAAGAAGGTGGACTATCCTTCTCACACTTATCCGTGTCCATTTCGTCCACTCCTCCCGATCCTGCAGTCAGTGACTGTTCAGGTCACAGCAGCGCTGGTCAGCCAACTCCTCTCTGTGTCAGGATCCTCCAGTGGCTCGCTCATGCGGGCTACCCCCTCAGCTGTTCAAACAGTATGCGCTCGAGAGATTGCCGCATAACAGCTGTAATGAATTTAAACTTGAGTGAACTTTGCTGGCAGCCCACTCCAGCTCCTGAAAGCTCTGGCACAGCATCTGGCTGCTGTCAGTTCTGAGCGCCCGCTTGGGAATCTACGCAGCACCTCGCCGTGTCCCTGCTCCTGTCACCACACCAGACGTCTAAAGCAGTTATCCCATGCGGCTCAGTGCTCCGCTCTGTGCTGCTTCACCCCACTCCCGCTCATCCGCATTGTCTGCTGTAGTTTCCAGCCACCCTCCACAATGCAGCTGGATCGAGGGAGGGATAAAATAGGCAGACCTTCCCCGCCGGGGAATATTAGGCCCTGGCGCGCAAAAGCAGATGTCTTCTATAAGTGCCTGCCACAGCGACTTGCTTTTGAATATGTCTCTCTCTGTGCCTCCAGTATCTCGTCTCCTCCACGGCCAGCCTCAAATAAAGAGTCCTCCAACTCAGATGGTCAGGATTAAATCAGGATGGTATCGGAGCTCACGCCAAGTGCTTCCTCACTCCATCGAAGCAGGCCACGCCCCCCAAAAACTCCAGGTGTTTAAACAAGGTATATGAATTTTGTATACATGAAAAACTGCCCAAAAAACGGCCCAAAAACCTCAACCAAAAAAAAACAAAAAAAAAACCCAAAAAACTTGTCGGAAACCCAGCTGCTTTGGACAAAAAACTGACAAAATACTCAGTTTCAAAGCGCTATTTAGGTTTCGGTTCTTGATGAGTTTTTTGTCCTACGCTGTGTAGACCTAGCCTAGCAGGCTCAGCTAGGATTAGAATATAGCAGAGCTGAAAGGTCAGTCACTGCTGTAGACCCACCCATACCCTGCACATGAAGTGTGAACATGTAGAGGCTGTCAAGAGTGAAAACAGATCAATGGGAAAACTCTCTGTCAGACCACTGTCTGACCAGGGAACAGTTAGGGCTGGTGACTCATTGAGAACACCACACCTTTCCCAGGATCTGTCCAACTTGAGGCCAGTAATGAAGAATTGCACTTTAGTTTAGGGGCTCCTGTAAATAAAAGAGAGACATCTGAGGTACAGAGCAGTCATACTGCTGGGACTATGACGGCTGGATTATAGCTCGGTAATGATGTTGAGATTAGAAAAACTGGGTTATAGCGCAATAATAAAATATTTGGAAAATTGCAATTGAGATGGGGAAAGCTGGGTTACAGCTCTTTGATAATGCACTCTGAGACTGGGAAAGCTGGAATACAGCTGAGGACTGAAATATTTTGAGATGAAGAAGAAGCTTGACATCCCCACATTTGTACAGACAGGACCTGGCAGATCCTTATAGAAACCATCATCTTACCATTTACATGTTGCTGACTTTGACCATGCTGACCATTGTAGCACATAGGACTAGTGTTCCATGAGCCACTTGTTACTGTGGTACCATAATATGCAGAGCAGTCATCTACCTGGAACTGGGGAAGCACAGTGCATCAGTATAATTCTATACTCACATCATGTTTGAAGCCTACATTTATCATATATACTGGTAAAAGCTTCCAGCAGATGCACTAGACATATCTATAATGCTCGATTTACCCAACGGGGGCCAAAAGAGTGTCCTCCTATCTTCTATTAACATGGTATGTGTTGGTATACCTGGTTATGTGCTTTTGAATAGTGAGTCAGACTTTGCTAATCATTAGGAAGGCATACAGTAATAGTTTGCACTTGTCATTGCACTTGTCTGCCTATGCCAAGAGAACAATAAAGCTTTCAAACTCTCTCATTCTAATCCCCCACTTACTACAGTATTATAATGAGAATACCTTGCAACAACAGTAACCTGACAATAGTTTCATTGGTATTCAGGAGATTGTGATAGGCATGTTATAGGCATTCACACAATGTTATTTGCAACATTCGAGGTATCCTTCTGGCTACCGGGAAAAAAGTTACCCTGACATACACTGCTAGTCTCCCACGCTTTTGACTCCCGCAGGATAAGTGTATATTGCTGGGAAATAGACCAAACATGGCCCGAAAAACCCAAAAGTTTGCTTGTTGACCCACAGGAGGCAGAAAGGGGTAAGTTATCCATATGTTCCAGGAAAAAAAGGTTGCAAAGGCTGTGATGTAGCGACCGCAGTCCCATAGATCAATATTGCAAATGTTTTTCTAGGGGAAACTTCATCTGCCTATTTCGTTAGTATCATAATTGCAGCAAGCCCAATAGGGGATTTTTGAAAATTGATCCCATCAATCTCATGGCAGCTACCTCGCAGTTTCCACCAGGTTACCTTTTTTTTTCAGTATCCCGACTGGTAGATCAGATGTAGCATATAACACCGTGCGAACGGCCCCTAAGCCTTACTGCTTATTTTATATTCAACTTTTACTTGCAATTTTAAAAATAATAAGTTTTCCATGAACATTGACAGAAGAGTCCCTTTAATACATAAGTCCCAAATGTAGTTGGTTAAAGTTTTATTTAAAAAATAAATAATAATAAAAAATAATAAAAATAATAAAAATAATAATCTTTATTTAAAAAGTATTATTATCAAATTATTATAAACTTTAATAACGTACTAATAATATAAGACATCTCTGTGTTAATAAGCTAAGCTGTCATGGGTATTCAAGTATTAAAGGCCTATTAGCAGATTTGACCACCATAAACCAATAAGACCGCAAAATAGGTCTTGACGTAAGCAGTTGACATAACAGCAATTGTTTGTGATGATAAAATAAGCATGGCCAAGAAAATTACATGTTATTTAGTCATGCATCAAATGTAAATAAAGTTTTAAAGGGGTATTCCCATTTTAAATACAGAGCCACAGGATATGTTATTAATGTGTGATAGATGCAAGTCCCATCTCTGGGACCCATACATATCTCTAGAACAGCCATCTCTCTATTCAGAGCATTCAGTTTATTAGGTGGGATTGAGGCTGGGGAACTCCATTCTGGAGATAAGTATTGATCCTAGTGGTGGGATCCACACATTTATGATATAGTTTCTCAATATTTCATGCATTCTGTAAGATGGGAACCCCAAATTTAAGGGCAGTCCCCCAGGGGTTTTTTCAGGGGTTTTCGGTTTTAAAACCTTCTGCAAACCAGCCCCCAAAATTTTACATGGCCCTCTATGGAAAATTTTGCAGCGTTCCCACTGCACAGATTTTCCCCCAAATGGTTTTTTACCCCCCACTGTCTGAAAAAACATTAAAACCATGTTCTTCTTCCCCCCCGGTTTTCGGGCGGAAAAATAACATTTAAAATAGAAGGGGGGGATTTTTTCTCCGAAAAACCGGGAAAAAAGCCTTTCCCCCTGCGGCCTTGTACTCGTCTTAAAGACATAGCATATACCAGTCGGATAATCCGACCGGTATTTGCTCTGTGCCGTGAGGACATGCCCTTTGTATTCAACTGGCATTTATTCTTCAGTAAAGTGTCCTCAGTTATTGGTGACAACCCATCTTGTGTGCTCTTGATTGATATTATGGATCATAAGTCCTTTTCGGGAAAAAATCAAACAAAGCAGATAAAAGGGGATTTAAAAGGGGTTGTGTAAAAACCCAAGATAGAATACCTATTAGCATGAGGTAGACTGTTGCGGTCGGATGGGCCCCCGGGGGACCGAGAATCCCCCGGGGGGGCCCCCCAGCCGCTGGGGGCCCCCGGAGGCAGTCCGTGCTCCCCGGGGCCCGTCCGGCATCCGGTCCTGACCCCCCGGGGAAAGTCCGAGGCCCAGAGCCCGTCCGGGATTTGGGGGGACTGATTCCCCCGACCCCCGGGGGCGCGGGGGTTTCAGCGGAGCGCGTCAACTAGCGCTGCGCTCCGTGATCTGCCTGGCAGGCTAAGGGGTGTTAGGCTTCAGCCTGCCGCCGGGGCCCCCCTGTGCTAGGGGTAGGCGGATGGTAAAGTCACATCCCGTGCCCCCTAGCGGGGCGGCAAAACGGAGCGGCGGGGAGCTGGAGGGGCCCGGGGGACCTGCCAGGAGGGGGAGGGAGCCAGTAATGGGGTTTGTTTTTTTTTTTTTTTTTTTTTTTTTTTTTTAAACGGGGGGGTCCCTGGCTACATGGAGGGGCCTGACTACGGGGGGTCCCTGGAAAGGGGGGGGTCCCGGTAAAAAGGGGGGGCTTGATACAGGGGGCCCCTGACTTCAAGGGGGGGGCTCTACTCAAGGGGGGCCCTGGCTACAGGGGGCCCCTGGCTACAAGGGGGGGCTCTGACACAGGGGGCCCCTGGTACAAGGTGGGGCTCTGACTACAGGGGGGCCGGGTACAAGGTGTCCCTGGCTAAAAAGGGGGGGCTCTGACTACGGGGGGGTCCGGGTACAAGGGGGTCCCGACTAAGGGGGCCCCTGGTAAAAGGGGGGGCCCTGACTACGGGGGGGTCCCTGGCTACAAGGGGGGGTTTGGGGATACAGGGGGTTTTTGGCTCAAGGGGGTCCCCTTGGCTACAAGGGGTCCCTGATACAGGGGTTGGCTACAAGGGGGGTTGACTCGGGGGGGCCCTGGCTCAAGGGGGGTCCCTGACTACAGGGGGTCCGGGTCAAGGGGCCCCTGGCTAAAAGGGGGGGTTGGGACACGGGGGGTCCTTGGGTAAAAGGGGGGCCCCTGATACGGGGGGGCCCCTGGCTACAAGGGGGGCCCCCTGGCTACAAGGGGGGGTCCTGGTTAAAAGGGGGTCTCTGCTACGGGGGGCCCCTGGTACAAAGGGGCCCCTGGCTAAAAGGGGGGGGGGGTCCCTGGTCAAGGGGGTCCTGATACAGGGGGTCCCTGGTAAAGGGGGGTCCTGGCTAAGGGGTTGGGGCTACAGGGGGGGGGCCCTGGCTGGCCTAAGGGGGCCTGGCTACCTAAGGGGGGCCCCCTGACTAAAAGGGGGGGGCCCCTGGTCAGGGGGGCCCTGGCTAAAAGGGGGGTCCCTGGCTAAAAAAGGGGGGTCCTGGCTGAAAAAGGGGCCCCTGACACCTACAGGGGTCCCTGGCTACCTACAGGGGTCTCTGGTAAAGGAGGGGGCCTGGCTACAAAAGGGCCCCTGGCTAAAAGGGGGGGGCCCCTGACACAAAAGGGCATGGTCCCTACAGGGGGGCCCTGACAAAAAAAGGGGCTCCTGATACAAGGGGACCCCTGCTACAAGGGGGCCCGACTCCCAAAAGGGGCCCGGGCTACAAGGGGGCCCCGATAAAAGGGGGGGGCCCTGGTCCTAAAAGGGGGGTCGGGTACAAAGAGGGCCCTGACTACAAAGGGGCCCTGAGTACAAAAGGGGGCCGGGCTACCAAAGGGGGGCCCCCTGACTACCTACAGGGGGCCCCTGGCTAAAGGGGGTCCCTAGTAGAAAGGGGGTCCCTGACTAAAAAGGTCCCTGGTAAAAAGGGGGGCCCGGGTACCTCGGGGGGCCCTGGCTACAAAGGGGGCCCCGACTAAAAGGGGGGGCCCCTGGCTCCTAAAAGGGGGCCCGGGGCCCCTAAAGGGGGCCCGGGCTACAAGGGGGCCCCTGATACAAAGGGGGCCCCGGGGTCCCTAAAGGGGGGGCCCTGCTAGAAGGGGGGGCCTGGCTCCTAAAGGGGGCCCAGATACCACAGGGGGGGGCCTGATACGGGGGGCCCTGATACCAAAAGGGAAAGCCTTGATACTACGGGGGGGGCCCTGATACAAAAGGGTGCCCGGGCCCCTAAATACAAAGGGGCCCCTGTTTACCACCAGTGCAAAAGGGGGGGGGCATATTCCTGCAACTACCAAAAGGGAGACCCCAACTCCCTGCAAATTTCCTAAAGGGGGCCCTTAACTCCCCTGTATACTATTCAGGGAAGCCCAAAATGCCTGTTTTCCCTAAAGGGGGTCCCTAAGCTTGAAAGCCCATATAAAGGGGCCCCTAACTACCTACAGCTTACCCAATGGAGGGAAAACACCTACCTACGATGGGGCCCTTTCCTATTTGCCTACCTATAAGGTCTTGTTTCCTACCTGGTAATATAAAATTGGGGGGGCAGCAGCCCATATTGTTTTAAATTTTTTCCGAGGGTTTTTCCCCCTCCCCCCCCTCCAACCCCCTTGGATCTAGGCCTTTAAAATTAGGGTGTACCGCTCCCCCCCTGAGAGTTTGTACAGAGGTGGGAAAAGGTAAAAGATGCTGGAAAAAATTTGGGTTCTAAGTATTTTTGGGGTAATTTCTGGGGATGGTTGTGGCGGGACAAGTTCATGGCGGTGTGGAACGGAAAAAAGAGAAGGGAAAAAAAAAAAGACTATGAGGAAGAGAATACTCCTCAGATATGACGTCCCGGTAGTACCCGATTTCAGGGGTTATTTTACTTCTATATTTGGGTAGTGCGTATTCACTGTAATGTGATGTGACCTAGCTATGTGGTCTCTTTTTGGAGGTGTTGAGGTTATACCTGAGCTGATGTCTGCCTTTGTGGTTTATTTTGGGGGTGTTTTGGTTTTTCATGAGTGGGTCTGACTCTATGTGGTCTCTATATGTTGGTGTTGTAGGTTTTACCTGAGCTGGTGTTTACCTCTTGTGGTCTCTATAGGTGGTGTTGTAGGTTTACCCGAGCGGTGTTGACCCTATGGGTTTATAGGCATGTTGGGTTATACCTGAGTGGTGTTGCCTTTGTTTTCTTATAAAGGGGGTGTTTAGGTTATACCTGAGCGGTGTCTGACCTTATTGGTCTTTAGGCAGGGGTTTTGGTTATACCCGAGTGGTGTCTGACCTCTATTGCTCTCTTATGGCGGTGTTGTAGGTTTACCTAGTGGTGTCTGACCCCCTTGTGGTCTTTATGGGGGTGTTGTGGTTTTTACCGGTGGTTTCTACCTTATGTGGCTCTATATGGCGGTTTGTAGGTTAACCGAGCTGGTATTTGGGGGCTCTATTGGGGGTGTTTGTAGGGATAATGAGATACATGTTCCCGATTGACCCGTGATAGGGTTACACTTTTACTTTCTTGTGTGTTTATTTTGGAGGTGGCAAGGTGCATGACCAAGGGAAACGTGGAGGGGGAAATTGTATGTGGGGTGGGGGGGGTTTTGTATGTGGGGGAGGGGGATGTTTTATTGGGTGGGGGGGATATGTATGTGGTGGAGGGATTGTATGTGGGGGGGGGGGAAATTTTATGTGGGTGGAGGGGGATATTGTATGTGGGTGGGGGGGGGAAAATTGTATGTGGGGGGTGGGGGATTTGGAGGAGTCTTGCCCCGTGTCTATGATTGTTAGACTGAAAAATGTGTGAGATACAGTTTGTACCTTTTTGCTATTGTACTAACCCTACAGTTCTGTTTTGCAAGTATTTTGGGTAAATTTGGCTGTTTTTTGTCCGAAGGGGGGTAAAATTTTTCATGTACATTGGTGGGGCCCCCCCAAAATCAATCCCCTGTGGGCCCCCCGACCCCCCCTCCGAATGCTGTATGAAGGGGTTTTTGTACATTTATGGCTTTAAATGCGCAAAAAGTGAGCAGGCTGTGATTTCTAACGCGGCGCACGAATGTGTTAGGCATATTGTTCGAAAGACTCAACTCTTTTTAATGCGCCTAACATGAGAGGTGTTCTGGGGCGTTCTGGGGGCGTCGCACCACACGAAAATTGACAATATATGAAAGTGGGGTTTGGCCCAAAAATAGGGCATTATGCTTCAAGGGCAGATCTATTTCAAGTGGTCTGCCTGAGCCTGGGGGGAAAATGAAGCTAGATTTGCTATAAGGGAAAAAAAGCCCTTATTTCTCAACTTTTACCCGTACAATAATAAAAGAACTTTTGTAATTTCAAACTATATAAAATAAATTATTTAAATTTTAAAAAATTTTTATCAATAAAATTTAAAATAAAAAATTTTAATATCCCAAAAAATAAAAAAAATTGCCCATAAAATTTTTTTTTAGATTAATAGAATCTAAAACTAGTTTGACTTAAATAAAACCCTCTGAGTTATTGTTCAATTTAAATTTTAATTTTTATAATGAAATTTATTTTTGCTGCTCTCCCCCCCTTTTTCTACAACGGCAAGAGCCAGCCCGCACAGGCTTGGGGACTTCTATTCACTGACTTGCTATTTAATGATTCTTTTATTTCCAGCCCACTCAGCCTCAATTGTTTGGGCTTTTTTTTTGGCCCAAGTTCGTAATGCCCAAACACAAAAGGGAGGTGCGAGAACTTTACAGCCTTTTTTAAAAGCACTAAACCACTTTCATACTTCAGGGCATTATACATGTAAATGGGTAAATTCACTTAAACGCCTTTCTTATACATGTCCCCTTAATTTCTTTTTTGGGATATGGTGCGAGACTAAATAAAAGCTAATTGTCTAAGGTATAAGTCATAACAGGCATAGGGATGTTTTAATATGTCTTTCCCATTACCCTTTTTAATACTTTGAGAGTTCATGAGGGTAAAATAGGTATTCCCCTCACATTGATTAGCTTTATATATGTAGGCAAGGGTTCAGTTGAAACGAGAAGTTAACATGTACTCTATGGGCGACATGTATGAAGCTCGCCGGGTCGGGGCGCGCTTTCCCCTAGTTTTCCGGGAAAACTGCGTGATTTTTGCGGGCCGGGGGACGCTCTACATCCCATGTAAAGTCTGCCTGCCGTGTGTTGGCCATGCGGGCTTAGGCGCAGTGCGGCGCTCGCCTGAATTCGCCGCCGGAGGTATGTGTCATCCAGGGGGGGGGAAAGTCCGCCGTGCCTCACCCGTGTTTAGGGCAGTGCGGGGGGGGTGGGCCCCGTGCGGCGCTGCGCCTAAAAATTCCCGTCCGGGGAGGTGCACTCGTACATGCGGGGAAAAGTTCCCTGCGCCCGCCGGGTGTGGGGGGCCCACAGTGGGGGGGACATGGGCGTAGTGGGGGACTTAGGGGCCGTGGGGGAAATGCCCAAAAAATCTGTTCCGATGCGAGACAGGCTGGAAAACACGAAAAATCATTCCACATGTCGGGGGCGGAGTATGAATCAAAAATTTCGCCTTTATAAAGGCGAAAACATTCTCAAAAAAAAAGAGCTAAAACCCTTTAAAAAATTTTAAAAAAATACTTTAAAAACAAATCATTTTTCCCAAATACCCAAATTTCCCAAAATTGGGAAATTTTGGGGAAAATTGCGGGAAAACATTAATTAAAATTTAAAGGGCTTTCTCTTTGGGTCGGCATAAACCGGCCAATCAGAATGGGAGCGACAGGGAACCATTAAAACCTATGGGGGGAACTTTTGACCAATTAGAATAAAAGGCGGGACAGTTCAAAATACAGAAAAAAATGCAGAAAAGACTGATTGGTTGAAAGGGGGGGTTTGGGTTTCTCGGGCCAATCAGTTTTGGAGGCCCAAAGACCTTTTAAAACCTTGGAAAAACTTTTCCCCCAATAAAAACCCAAGGGGGGGGGGCGGGACATTTTCAAAAAAAACCAGTAAAAATGCAGAAAAAAGGGGGCTGTTTGGGTTTGACGGGCAGTGGTTTGGGCTATCCCACCAATCAGACGCGAGCTACTTCTCCCATTGTATCTTTGGAGAGAGGGTGCCCCTGAATCTCGGCGTTTCACGCCGTGGGCTTTAAGTATTAATAAAAAAAATCATTTTTTTAAGTGTAAAACTTTAATCACTAAAGAGCAAAAACCCTTTTCGTAAAAAAAAATCTTTTAAAACCCCGAACAACCTTTTGGGCGCCGAGCCCGGGGCCCTACATGGGGAACTGCAATAAAAAGGGGAATCCCCGGGAAAATACAGAAAATTCCCAAATTGTTTTAACCCCTTCTTTTTGATTGGTGGGGCAAAAACCCCACCCAATTTCAAATGGGGAGCGACAGGGGCCCATTATACCCTTCGGAGGAGAATTGACCAATCAAATAGGAGCGACAGGGCCCCCATTAAACCTAGGGAAAAAAAATTGCCCAAATTTCTTTTAAAGGGGGGACATTTAAAAAATACAGAAAAAAAGGAAAAAAACCGGGGCTTTTTGGGTTTGAAGCAAGGGGGGCTCTTTCCAGTTTAAAAAAAATCAACTTGCTTCTTTCTCATAGATTTTTAGGGGGGAAAAAAAATTTCCGAGCGAGCTCTGTGTTTTGGCTAAGTTAAAAGAGGCGCCATTAGGGGGAACCAATGGGGAGCGACGACCCCCCAGGGGGTTTTTCTAATGCAATCTAAAATAAAACGTCCCAGGGCCAAATAAAATTGAAAAAACTACAAAATTGTCCCGATGTTATATAAAATAAATTTTAAATAATATGGGGGTAAAAAAAAAAAAATATTAAATCAATAAAATAAATGTTTATTTTCTTTTTTTCGTTGCCCCCCTTACTTTTGGGATCCTTGGATAACAAAAATTTAAAAAATTTAAACATGTTTTTTATTGAATTAATTTTTTTTTTTCGTTACCCCCTCTATTAAAATTTTGTTTTGGCCCCATGTACATTTTTAATTTCAGATTGCTTTAAAAAAAAACCCTAGGAGCTCGTTTCCTCCCCCTTTGGGCCCAAAAAAAACGGGGTCTCTTTTAATTACCCAAATCACAGAGCTTGCTCAATTTTTTTTTCCCCATGAACCAGAAAAGTAAGCCGCCTCTAAATTGGCCAAGTGGACGGCCCCCGCTAGCTCAACCAATCACTGTTTCTGCCTTTTTTACTGTATTTTGAACTGCCCCGCCTTGGAATATAAATTGGGTCAATTTTTTCCATGGGTTTAAAATGGGTCCCTGTCCGTCCTTTTTTAAATTGGTAAATTTCTCCTCCATAGGAAAAATGGGCCACTGTCGCTCCTATTCTGTTTTGTTGGTTTATGCCGACCAATCAAAAAGGGTTAAACAATTTGAATTACTGTTTTTCCCCGGCTTTTCTCTCTATTGCTTTTTCCCCTATGAAGCGCCCTTCCCTCGGCCCGACAAAACGCTTTTTTATTTTTTCGGGGGTTTTTTAACTGTTTTAAAATTTTTACAAAAGGGTTTTTTTAGCTTTTTAAATTTTGAAAAATTTTTTTTAAAATTTAAAAACCAAAATGATTTTTTTTTTTCTTTAACTATGCGCACGGCGCGGAGCGCCAAAATTTCAGTGCGCCGCTTCCCCCCATAGACTACAAGGGAGAAGTGCTGCGCTCTGATTGGCGGGGTTTTCCCAAGGGCCCCCGCTAGCTTAGCCAATAGCTTTTTTCTGTATTTTTACTGTTTTTTTGAACTGTCCCCCCCCTTGGATTTTGTTTTGGCCCCAAAATTCTCCATAGGATATAATGGGCCCTTTGTCGTTTCCTATTCTGTTTGGGTCAATAGTTTCCCCATAGGTTTTAAGGGACACTTTTCGCTCCTATTCTGTTTGGGCGGGTTTTACCCCTAAACCAATGAAATATTTTAAAAAATTTAAATTTCCCTGTTTTTCCCCCGCCAATTCTCTCTATTGCAATTCCTTTTAAGGCCCCGGTCTGGGGACAAAACGCATTGTTGGGGAAATTTAAGTGCTTTTTTTTTAAAAAAGGGTTTAAACGCTTTATCTGATAATTTTTTCCTTTTAAAATTTAAAAAAAAAATTTTTTATTCAACCCCATGCCGCACGGGCTAAAGGCCCCGGTTTTCCCTTTGGGCCCCCATCTCCCCATAAAATACAAGGGGAGAAGGGTAGCTTGCGCTTGTTTTGGCGGGATAGCCAACCCCCCGCCGAAATTAAACCCAAATCCTCTTTTCGGGCCTTTTTACTGTATTTTGAACTGCCCTCCCTTTGGATTTTGATTGGTTAAAAAATTCTCCATAGGCTATAATGGGTCTTTGCCATCCTATTCTGTTTGGGGCCGAGAAAACCCAAAGCCCCCGCTAGCTAAACCCAATACTCTTTTTTTTTGCTTTTTTCTGTTTTTTGAACTTTTCCCCCCGGGTTGTTTCCCTGTTTGGGCAATTTTTCCCCATAGGTTTTAAGGGTTTTCACGTCCCCCAATTTGATTGGCCCGGTTTTCTTCTGCCCAAATAAATAGCTTTCAGAATTTAAATTTTTCGTATTTCCCAGCAATTTCCAATACCCAAATTTCTTGATATTGGCCGTTCTAGTTTTTTGGAAAGGGGAATTTTTTTTTTTTATTATTTTTATTTTTGGGGTTCAGCTCTTTTCTGCCAATTTTTTTCCCCCCTTTATAAAGGGGGGGATTTTTTCGGATTCATACTCCTGTGCACGGAGCGGAGCGCCGAATTTCTGCCCGCGTTTCTATCTGCCCCTCGATTTGGGCTCTTGCTTCATTTCGCCCCCGGGCCGGGAGCTTTTTAGACCAAAAAAAACCCAGGTCTCCCTGTCGGAGCTCCCGAGGCGCAATGGGGCCGCACTTTGCCGACCGCAAATCGAACTGCCTCAAAGTTTTCGAGCGCGGCGCGTCCTCCCCCCGGAACGCCTACACCGCGCCCATTCCCCGGGGCCCCTTCATGCGGGGCGCAGCTGAAATTTGGGGGAACGCTGCGCCTAACACGGGCACCCCTGCGTCCGACAGGGGGATTGGGGCCCGGGCAGGCGCAGTTTTACCCCAAAAAAACAGGCTTTAAAAGCCTTTAATACATTCCCCCCTTTTTTTTTTCCCTCACTATCTGAAACGAAGTTACGGGAGTCAGTTTGTAGGTCGCTTTCCCTTCCCCACCTGCCTTTTCAGTTTTTGCCCAACATTTTCAATAGGATTGAGATAGGGTTTTGTGAGGGCCCATTTCCAAAACATTCCCTTGGTTACCTTAACCCCTAAAAATATGACTCTTATTTTCTCCTTCCTCCCTTTTCCAAAAGCCATAACTTTTTATTTTTTCACCAAACTTTAGAAAAATGGGGCTTTTTTTTTTTGTGGGAAAAATATGTATTTTCTAATGGTGTCATTCATCTTTACCATAAAATTATACTGGGAAACCGAAAAAAAATTCAAAGTGGGGGAAAAAGGGTGAAAAAAATTTACTTGCACCATTTTTTGGGGCCCTTTTTTGGGCTTTTACGGCGTTCAATGTTCAGTAAAAAAAATGTGTTATCTGTTTCTACGGTTGGTTTAAACCCCGGCAATATTGAAAATGTAGGTTTTTTCTATGTTTTGGTACCTTAAAAAAAATTCCCAAAAATTTTTTTTTTTGATATTTGCAATATTTTCTGTGACCCATAACTTTTTTTTTTTTACCAACCACCTTTCGGAACCCCTTTTGAGGGGGAATTTTTTGTGGGCTGAAGTGGGACTTTTTATTGCTACCCGTTGGAAACTTTGGGGTTTTTTTGATTAAAATTAAAATTTAAAATTAAATTCCTTTTTTAAGGCTATGTTTACCGGCTTAATTTCGGGAAAGGGAATTTTTGCCCCCCAATTAAAGCCCTGTGGACCCGGGGGCGGGGGGGGAGCGGGGGAGTAAGCAGGGGGCCGGCCCCTCGCCGGCCCATGACTATCACGCTAGCGGCGCGTATAAAGCCCGTAGAAAGTGGAAAATGTCAATTATTTCCCCCCCCGGGGGCTTCGCCGGGCGGGGAGAGGAGAAAGTAATCCATAGTTCTCCAAGAAACTGTAATTACCGTAAAGAATGGGCCGTTTTCGGCCCGTAATTGGCGACTTTTGGCGCGTAATTACGGGACCCCAAATACGGGCCCCTTTTAAGCCGTGTGAAACATTTGGGCCCAAGAGGAGAGTTGCTGCTGCGCTGGATCAAAGGGGGATAAAATAAGTGGTTTTAGCGAGTTTTTGAGCGGGGGGGGGAGTGGGGTTTTTTTCTTTGTGGGGCTTTTTTGTTTTTTAAATGTCTTTTTGCTTAAGTTTTGAGGGCTTAATATTGGGGGGGGCTTTAGGTTTTGGGGTTTTAAAAAAGGGCAGTTTATACAGATTTTCAAATTTTTTATCTGTATTTTTCTTTTTTTTTTTTTTTATTTTTTTTTTTGGGAACCCTTCCCCCTGGTTCCATGTTTCCCAAAGCGTCCCCTGCACAACCCGTGCCTGATTGCCACCTTGGGGCAAAAAGTTCGGGGGGCATTTCGCTTTTGCAAATGGTGCACACTGCACATTTAGAAGCCCGATCCTGGATCTAAGGAGCAAGTGGGACATGAGATCCATTGCCCAAATTGGAAGCGAAATTTAAATGCTCACTGACAAATCACTCGGGGGGGGGGGTAATTTCGAGGAAGGGGGGTAGCAAGGAGGGCAGGAAATGAGGCAGCTAGCTGGGGAACATTTGAAAAAAGGGGAAGGGAAGGTCAGGGAGGCTAGTCCTGATTGGTACACCCCCCAAATTTGCAAGATTGGCAGTGAAGGGGGATATCAGCTCAGAAAAAAGCATTGTGCAGCAAGACACTAAGGGGAGGGCTAGACAGGTGCTAGTAATTGGGGACTCCATTATTAGGGGGAAAAGAAAGGGCAATCTGCCACAAAGACCGGGGGTCCCTTGAAAAAGTATGTTGTTTACCTGGGGCCCGGGTTCGACATAAACGCGGATCGGGCTGAAAAGATTGCTGGTTGGGGGCTGGTGAGAAACCCAGCTTTTCAAGGGCCAATTGGCACCAATGACAAAGTTTTAAAAAGGTTTGGTGGAGTGTCCTTTAAAAAAGATTTCAGGGAAATTTGGGCCCCAAAAACCAAAAGGGAAAGGGGCCCCCAAATTTAAAATTTTCAGAATATTACCCGTTTTCCCCCGGGCCCCCACCAGAGAGGCAGAGGGAGAAAAATTTGAGAGGGGGAATAAGTTGCTCAAAAATTGGGGGTTGGAAAGAGGGATTTGGGGTTTTTTGGGGAACCGGGCTGACTTCTGTCTTGGTCCCGGGCCTTTTGCAGGGACGGGGGTGCACCTTTAAAAGGGGAGGGTGCAGTTTTATTGGGGAACCCAAAAAGCTAGGAACTTTGGGGGAATATTTTTAAAAATAGATACTGGGGGGAGGGAAACTTTCAAAAATAGCGTGCAAGATACTGAAGATAGGGAGCTGGGAATTTGTAATAAAAACCCCCAAGGGTGGAGTGGAGGGATGGGGTGGGAGCAATAGATAAAAAGTCAGGGAAAAAAGGAATAAAAAATTTGGGAAAAACCTTTAAAATTTCATGCTGACCAACAAAAAAACGAAAAGAAGTTTAATTGCAGGGAAAAAAAAATGACATATTTTGGGGTAACCGAGACATGGCTGGACGAGAGCTACGAGGGCGGGGTTAAATTGCAGGGTTCAGTCTTTTTAAAGTGACCGAAAACAACCGGGAAAGGGGGGGGGTTCTGTCTCTATTTTGAAATTTCCCGTCTGAAGCCAACCTGCGGGGAAAATATAAAAAAATACAGGTAGTGAAAAAGGGGAATCACTATGGGTAAATATACATGGGGGGAAATAACAGTAATATAAATTTTTAATAGGGGTCTGCTGTAGGCCCCCAAATATAACCCGAACCCATAGAAGTTGTTCCTCGGCAAATAGATAAGAATCCCAAATTTTAGAATGAGGTTTTTTATTTTGGGTGAAATTTAAAATACCCCGACATAAACTGGGAAAATTTAAAACCCGTAGCTCTCACAAAGGAACAGGGTTTTTGGGCTATAACTAAAGATAATTACCCTTTCCCCAAAAGGTGCAGGAACCCCTAGGAGGGAAAAACCCCCCTTTTGACTTAATATTGACTAATAGGGCCTGCAGAGTAACACAAAGGGTTAGGGTTTAGGGGCCCTCGGGTATTTTACCATAAAATAATAAACTTCCATTTTTTCCCTTTAAAAGAGCTCCTTGTCATGGGCCACAAAAACTGAATTAAAATTTTTTTAGGGGGCTAATTTTAAACCCCGCTTAGAGGGCCTAAAATGTATTGACTGGGGCAAGGTTTTAAAAATAGCAGAACAAAAAAAAAAAATGGGGGATTTTTTAAAAACCAAACTTAGGCGCCCACTGTGAGGGGGTACAAAAACCCAAAGGTAAAAAAATAATTGAAAAAAGGAAAAAAACCCCAAAGTGGAAAAAAACAGAGATGTAAAAGGGGGCAATAAAAAAAAAAAAAAGGTTTTTGGGTATAAAAAAAGGAGGGCATTTAAAAGGCACTAAAAAATTAGGGAAAAAATAAAAATGTGTAAAAAAAAAGATTTAAAAGGGAGCAAAGCTGGAGACAGAAAGATGTAATTGAATAAAAAAAAAAAACTAACCCCAAAAAAAATTTTTTTTAACTATATTTAAAAAGTAAAAAGGAAATTTAAAAAAAAAAATGTTGGCCCCTTTAAAAAAAACTGAGGGGGAGCCGTAAGGGCGATTTAGGAAAAAACAAAAACCTTTTTAAACAATTTCTTCCCCCAGTTTTACCCAGGTGGGTGAGCTTCCTTTGAACAAGGGATGAGGTAAACTCCCAAATTAAAAGTTTTTTGGGGCTAAAGCCAGGGAAAAATGCAGCTCCGCCTTGGGAAAATTTAAAAAAAAAATCCCCAGGCCCCCGACGGGGATAACCCCCCTCGTGTCCTAAGGGATTTTAAATGATGTCATAAAACCCCCATTCTTAATACTTTTGGGCTGTCCCCAAAACGGGGTATGTCCCAAAGGTTGGGGAAAAGCAAAAATTTTTTTTTGCCAAATTCAAAAGGGGGCAAAAAGTGAAACCAGGAAAAATAGGCGGTAAGCTTTAACCCCTGTTGTAGGTAAAATGTTTGAAGGTTTTTCTCAGAGATCCCATCCCCGGGGTATTCACTGAAATAAAGGATAAACCCCCCTTTTCCCGCCTGGGGGTTTTTGGGAAAAATCCGGGCCCCGTCAGACTAATCTCATCAGTTTTATGAGGAAAATCAGTTGGGTAGACTGTAAACAGGGGGAGGAAATTTGGGTTTATATATTTTAGGGTTTTTCTAAAGCTTTTAACCCGGGGCCACATAAAAGGTGGTAAATAAAATGGAATGCTTGGGAAAAGGGGGGAAAAAAGTGTTGGGGAAATTTGGGGAGGCAACGGGTCACTAAAGAAAAAAAGGGTAGTAAAAATTTAAAGGTACATACTTTGACTGGATCCTGTTACTAGTGGGGTACCACCCAAAGGGGCGTATTGGGGGCCCCATCCCTTTTTTAACATTTTCATTTTTAAAGATCTTACACAGGGAAATTTCCAGAAAAAAATATCGGGGTCTTTTCGACGAAACTAAGCTCGAAACGTAAAAACCCCAACCCCAATAGAGGATAATTTTGTTATTACAAAGGGGTTGGAAAAGGGTTTGGGGGGCCCGGGGAGGAAAAGGCAGATGAGGTTTAATACAGAAAAATGCAAGGTTTTGCACCCTCGGGAGGAAAAAAACCATTACATGATTACATGTTAAATGGGAAAAAAACCCCGGGTAAAAATGACATGGAGAACGATTGGGGAAACCCAGTGGACATAAACTAAAATGAGCAGCCCAAAAGTAGGCAGCAGCTGCCAAGGCTAAAAGGATCATTGGGTGTATTAAAAGGGCATAGAGGCACTTTTGAGAACTTTTTTCTCCCCTTATTTCAAGTCACTGGGGTTTTAAACCCCACAGGAAAATTTTTGTACATTTTTGGGGACCGGGCCCCAGGAAAACATTGTTGAGCTTAACAGGTACAAAGGGGGCAAAAAAAAATAATTAAAAGGACTTTGGGGGGATACATTTCCCAAAAGATTAGCAAAAATTAGGGGGGTTTTTTTTTGTTTAGAGAAAAGCGGTTCGGGGGGAAAATAATTTTTTATGTTTTAAAAACCCTCAAAGGCAATATAGAGTTCTCTCCCCAGATTTAAATTTTTACCCAGGGCCCGTATCTAGAACAAGGGGGGATCCTCTACGTCTTTTAGGAACGAAAGTTTTTTAAAATAAACATAGAAAGGGATTCTTTACTTGGGAAGAGCAGTGAGACTATGGGAATTCTTGCCCGAGGGACTTGTCCCTGTGAAATTCTAATGGCGTTCAAAAAATTTGGTTTTTGAAAGCATTTCCCGGAGCGTAATAATATAAAAAGTTATGGTCTAGGATTCAGGAAAGGGGTCATTGATCCAGGGATTTTTCTGATTGCCAGATTGGAGTCGGGAAGGAATTTTTCCCTAAAATGAGGACAATTGGCTTATACCTCATTGGGGGTTTTTGCCTTCCTCTGGATCAACAACAGGCTGAACTGGATGGACGTCTTGTCTTTTTTCGGCCTTACAAACTATGAAACTATGAAATGATCAAAAAAACGCAATTTTGGTGTTTGGAATTTTTTTTCTTCTATGGTGTACAGCGTATGAGACAAACGATGTTATATTTTCGATAGATCGGACTTTTTTGGATGCAGCAATACCAAATATGTAACTTTTTTATTACTTTAGTTTTTTGACTATAATGGCAAAAGGGGGGTGATTTGAACATCCAATTTTTTTTACACTACAAAACATTTTTTTTTTTACTTTAACTTTGAGTCACCCTAGGGTACATCACCACTAGGGGACGCGATCATTTATAGACAATGCATTACGGTGTACCAATATAGCGGTTTTACTACTTTCTGCCTGGGGCAGGAAGTAGTAAAACGAAAACATTACAGCAATGGAAGCCTTCACCAGGCTTCCAGTTACCATGTTCACCGATCAGGAGACTGCGATTTCACCGTGGGCGTGACCATTCCGTGCTGTAACCTCTGAGTTTTAGCTGCAATTAGCAGCTACACAGATCCTTAACACCACTAGGACGTACCCATACATCCAGGTGGGTTAAGGTGTTAAGCCACTTTATAACCAGTTTGGCAGTATGTTGCATTGTCCGTTTGGAAGACCCATTTCTGCCCAAGCTTTAACTTCCTGGCTGATGTCTTTAGCTGTTGCTTCAGTATTGCCACATAATCTTCTTTCCTCATGATTCCATCTATTTTGTGAAGTACACCAGTCCCTCCTGCAGCAAAACAACCCCATAACATGATACTGCCTCCCTTGTGTTTTACAGTTGGGATGGTGTTCTTAGTCTTCCAAGCTTCTCCCTTTTTGCCTCCAAACCTAATGATGGTCATTATGGATAAACAGTTCAATTTTAGTTTCGTCAGACCACAGGACATGTCTCTAAAATGTAGGTCTTTGTTCCTGTGTGCATTTGCAAACATTAATCTGGCTTTTATATGTTTCTTTTGGAGTAATGACTTCTTCCTGGCAGAGTGGCCTTTCAGCCCATGTTGATGAAGTACTTGTTTCCCTGTGAATAATGACACAATCTTACCAGCTTCCACCAGCATCTTCACAAGGTCTTTTGTTCTTGGGTTGATATGCATATGTCGCCTAAATCACGTTCATAGGACACAGAACCCGTCTCCTTCCTGAGCGGTATAATGGAAGGAAATTCCCTTCTTGTTTGTACCTGCATATTTTTGTTTGTACAGATGAACGAAGACACTTCAGGTATCTGGAAATTGCACCCAATTATGATCCAGACTTGTAAAAGTCCACAATTCTCTTCCTGATATCTTGGCTGATTTCTTTAGACTTTCCCATGATGTTACACACAGAAGCAGTGTTTCTGGTGTGCATTAAAAAATACATCCATTTTAATTAACTCAGATGTTGCCAATAAACCTCTCAGAAGCTTCCGAAGACAGGACATCATCATATGGGCTGTTCCAAATTGTTTAATGGCATAGTAATCCTTGTGTATGTAAACTTTTGACTTTGCAGAAAGTAATAAAAATGGCAAAAAAATACTCTCTCTCTCATTATTCTGGCATTTGCAAATATAAATAATTTTGGTAATCCTAACTGACCTAAAAAAGAGTAAGGTTTATTCTGATTTCATGTCAGTTAGTGAGAAAAACATGCATGTGGGTCTTTTTATATAGTGTATGTAAACTTCTGGTTTCAACTGTAAATTCAGACTCTTACCAAACGTATTGCTGTTCTAAATTTATTTTATTTCAGAGTTAAAACAGTTCTTATCTCCCGCTTTTATGCACAAGCTTTTCTAGTTACTGACCAACTCTCTCTTCTCTAGCAGACCTGGTCAAGGATGGTGACATCACTTCATGCTGTGTCTTAGCAGTAGGAAAGCTTGCTTTTCATTCTGGGATCTTATCTTTCTGCTGAGTAAACCTTTAACTCTTAAAAGTTACTGACCAGAGAGAAGCCTTGTACCATCCTGTCAGGTCTACAGAGCATATGGTAGTGTATTTACATCAAAGATAACAGAGTCTCTCAGCATCTAACAGTGTGTCTTGGTAACATGTAAGTTTTTCTCTCTCCCTAGGAGCTTCCTCTCAAGACAATTATGTCTACACTGCATCAGAGAAAAAACGGCCCTTAAAGCGGCCGTTCTTTCTCTGATGCAGGACCGCGGCTTTTGTCACGCTTTGTGCAAAAGCCGCGGCCGCTTCTCGTTTTCCCGACGCCCTCCATACAATAGCATTGTATGGGAAGACGTCAAGAAGACGAGAAGCATCGGCGTATTATACAACATGTTGTATAATACGCCGCTGCCGAAAGACAGGCAGAGAAAAGACGAGCTGTGTAGACAGCAACTCGTCTTTTCTATTGCCGTCTATGGCACCACACTGACGATCGTATCTGCGGCGCTTTTAAAAAACGAAAAGCGCCGGAGATACTATCGTAATCATGTGCAGTGTGGACATAGCCTTACAGCTCTGCTAGCTCACATTTATAGCCAGACATCCTGCTTAAACATTGTCATTGGTTTTCACAACCTGACATCACTAATATCCCTTCAACAGGCAACCCTACACATAGGAGCAAGCAGAGCTGAAATGTCAGTCACAGCTACAAAGCCACCCACATACTTTACAGTAAGTGGGAGCCTGAAGCCGGGGGGGGGGGGAAAGGAAAGCAGGTTCTTTGAAACAGCCAGATAGGAAAACCCCTTTAAGTTGTTGCTGTGTCCATGCTAATGCACTTTACAACAGTCACCATTTCATGGTGTGCAAGTGCCTAATAAAAGCCATAATAAGAATAATCAGATCAGTCAACAACAGCCAGTCTAACTGTTGAGAATTTCAAGGTAGCAAAGGAAGATTTTAGATGCATTGTACAGTGTAAAAATTGACTGAAAGATGTGTGAAAACAATGAGTTATGATCATAAAATACATAGATAAAGCAATGTATAATTCTTTGATGCAGTTATTTCCTGAGCATCTGATAATTCTTTAAAATAGCTCAGATTGTGTTAATAATATAACATGTAGGTTTGCTGCTGCATTTTATTTTCCTTCTCTTCAGAAAAGGAAGAGGTGGATTTAATGTGGGGTATGGATTTCTGACGTCAGTGAAGGAATGTGGGAATCCAATGCTTCCCACATTTAGTGCAGCCTAGAGGCAAGCAGCAAGCACAAACTCTTGTCTAATGAAGAGTTCTTTGTGTTTAGTGTTGCCCTTGCAGTGAACTGATATTAGTGGGCTGTTGTTTAATTGTTATCCTCTTTGGCACCGAACAAAACTGCTATACCTCCTACAACTAAGATAACACCACGATTACATTATTGTCTAATTAAAGACCATTATTGTAGTTTTGTCTATACAATTGTCTGTGAATGTAAACCATATGCCTAGAATTTTCCATATAACCATTTCATCCAAATTCACTTTCAGATTGTATATACTTATAACAAATGAGCTTCTTAAAGGGGTTATCTAACCACACTTTTTCACAGAGCCCCAGTCAGCTTCAGAGTCATGCTTTCTCACTATTACTGGTTAGGCTGTGGGTGGTTTTATAGCAGTGATTAGCATTTCAGCTCCGCATTCCCAGTTCTTCGAATTATACTGACATGACTGCAGTTGATGGAGTTTATAGTGCAGAAGGCTAAAGAGCTCAAAGTAAACAATTAAAAGTAATTAAAGAGAACCTGTCACCTAGTTTATGCCCCCCTTGCTGAGGGCAGCACAAGCTAGCATCAGCACTGCTGTTTCCAGCGCTGTGTCCCTTATTCTGTAAGATGCTGTAGTTTTAGAGTATTTAATGCTCAAATCTGCAGTTTTCAGCCAGAAAAGAGTCTGTTTTTTTCATACCCCGCCCACCTGAGGCTAGCTTCGCCCTCCTCAGCTGATAAACCTATTACTTGGAATAGGTAGAAACATGAAAATAGCTGCCAGGTGGGCAGGACTAGCCATTGGTGGGCGGGGCAAACACCTGATCATGAATAAGATTTGAGCATTAAATGCTCTATAACTACAGCATCTTACAGAATAAGGGACACAGCGCTGGAAACAGTAGGTCTGTCACTAGATTGTGCTGTCCTCAGCAAGGGGGGCATAAACTATGTGACAGGTTCCTTTTAATCTACTTTGTTTGAGAAAATACACTGTTCTGAAGCTGCTAATTATCCTAATGACATTTGGAGAGGAGCTTTCCATAGTTTGAGTACATAGGTCACTAATAAATTTCACGATTATTGATATGTAACCTGGTTCTGACATTCTGGAGACTCAGTGATTCTTTCCAGAAACTTTGGAATAGCTGGTATATCAAACACATATATTGCCACATATATTAATTTGAAATGCATCTGATACTTCTGACTGCATTGCCTCCGTTCTATATTCACTTGCAACATCTGCCACATTCTAAGTTGCAAATCATATTTACTGCTAAAACCTTGATGCTGATTAATACTATTTGCCTTGATATTATATTGCCTTATATATCTTACTGTTACAGTTAAAAGAGTATTTACGTGTCAGAATTTTATGTGTAATTGATGCAGGTCCCCCCCTGTCAGATCTGGATGTGGTACTGTATCTTAACATTTTCTGCTGTATTAACTACTGTACAAAGCCTAGATGGAAATTAGCCAGCTATGCATCTGAAAGTCATAGGCAGGCAATGGTTGGCAGCCATAAAAAGAAGTGGCCTGGGGCCCCAGGCTGAAAATTTGCACTTCTATCTGCAGGCTTCAGGGGCAGGATTAGTTCTGCCATCTGTGCCCCCTCCATACCTGTAAGACTATGCAACTGTGATATTGCAGGGCGAATATTTACTACTAGTGAATCTGAAATTTTTTTAATATCACTGAGAAGATAATTGATATCAATAATTTAAATCAAATAGAGAAACCCTGCATTTTATAGACTCATTACAGTATGAATTAGTAAGTATTTGTGAAGTGTATAGAAAATTATATGTGCTTTTCTAAATTTTTGCAAATTAAAAACTGGAAAGAATGGCATGGATATGTATTCAGCCCCCCTGAGTCAATATTTTGTGGGACCACCTTTAGCTACAATGACAGCTGAAGTCTGTTGGAGTATGGTCTCTACCAGATTTGCACATCTAGAGGCTGGAATCTTTTCCCATCCTTCCTTGCAAAATAGTTCTAGCTCAGTCAGATTGGTTGCCGAGCATTTTTTAACAGCAATTTTTAAATCCTCCCACAAGTTCTCAATGGGATTCAGGTCTGGTTTTAAACTGGGACATTTTAACACAAATATTTTTTTTATTTAAACTACTCCATTCTAGCCATGGCTGTATGTTTAGGGTTGTTATCCTGCTGGGAGGTGAATCTACGCACCAGTCTCAGGTCTTTAATAGCCTCTAACAGGTTTTCCGCCTTTATTTACCATCAATCTTCCCATCAACTCTGAGCAGCCCCTGTTAAAACAAAGCCTCTCCACGGTATGCTGCTGCCACCACCATGCTTCACAGTGGGTATGGTGTGTTTAGGGTGATGTGCAGTGTTGGCTTTTCTCCACACATAGCGTTTGGCATTTAGGCCAAAAAGTTCAATTTTGGTCTCATCTGAGCATAGTACCTTCTTTCACATGCTTGCTGTGTCCTGTACATGGCTTTTTGCAAATTGCAAATAGAACTTCTTATTGCTTGCTTTCAAAAAGGGCTTTCTTCTTTCCACTCTTACATATAGGTCAGATTTGTGAAGTAAACAACTAATAGTTGTCCTGTGGACAGATTCTCCCACCTGAGCTGTGGCTCTATGCAACTCCTCCAGAGTGACTCTTGACTGCTTCTCTAATTAGTGCTCTTCTTGTCTGGGCTGTCAGTTTATGTGGATGACCATGTGTAGGTTGTGCCATTCTCCTTCCATTTACTGATGATGCATTGAACAGTGATCTGTGAGATATTCAGAGGTTGGGTTATTTTTTTTTTTTTTGCAAAGCCTAACCCTGCAATACACTTAACCACAACTTTATCTCTAAACTGTCTAGTGTTTTTATTGGTTTTAATGATTCTGTTTGTTCAATAATTTGAAACAAACCTCTGCCGCCTTTACAAAACAGTTGAAGTTATACTGAGAATAAATTACATACAGATGTACTCTGTTTACTAATTGGGTGATCCAACAGAAAACGAAAACTTAGCATCAGCATTTCCACACAAAAGTCCAATATTTTAAGAAGAAAAACACAATGTTTCAGCTCAAAGAAAGTGTTTCTCAAGCAGCCATAGCAGTAATATTCACATAGCAGATATACACTATATACAGTGGGGAAAAAAGTATTTAGTCAGCCACCAATTGTGCAAGTTCTCCCACTTAAAAAAAGAGAGAGGCTTGTAATTGACATCATAGGTAGGCCTCAACTATGAGAGATAAAATGGGAAAACAAATCCAGAAAATCACATTGTCTGATTTGAAAGAATTTATTTGCAAATTATGGTGGAAAATAAGTATTTGGTCAATAACAAAAGTTCATCTCAATCCTTTGTTATATATCCTTTGTTGGCAATGACAGAGGTCAAACCTTTTCTGTAAGTCTTCACAAGGTTGCCACACTGTTGCTGGTATGTTGGCCCTGTCACTCATCTCCTTGCAAAGTCGTCTGTGCTAATTTGTGCTTTTCTAGTGCTTTATGTAGACGCCCAACAGCAGCATTTTCATGTTTCAAAAGTGGTTTCCTTTTACTTTGCAAAACTACAACCCCAGGATCTTTTGCTGTGCTCTGTGTTCCCCTCTCCCAACCTCAGTCTCAGAGCACACCCTCTGTTGTCTCCCTTATGTTAAAAGCCTTGGATGGAAGGGTGGTATGTCTCCAAAGATTTGCCCTAAAAATAGACACCCCCCACTCCACACTGGTTACCTGATCTCCTGCGGTAGACACAGATCTGTTTCCTGTGTGTGGAGACACATAGAACTACTCAGTTTGTCAAATAGCTGATATACAACTGCAGAAAGCCCACAGAAATAGAAAACCCACTGGAAACATTGCATTTTCACTGGAAAACCCCTTTAATCATATGGAGAAAAAATCAAAAAAATATAATACAAAAAATAAAAACAGATAAGGAGAAAAGGATATGTCTCAGCATCAGGTATTTATTAGTAAAAACTAAAAAAAAATATGTGATACATTATCTTTAAAGATAATATACACCTTGATTAATTCCATGCTACTAGAGGAGCTCCCAGATGAATATAATCACCACATATCTTACTACTGGAAAACCCCAGAGGTCAGCTTTTATCTATGAGAGAATCCAGCAAGTGCACAGTTTCTCTGTAGCACGGTCAAAGAAGAAATATCCCGCTGTAAAGTGAAATAAATTATTACCATACTCATAGTGAAGGAGTGGTGGCTGTGCATGTGCATTGCTGCTCCTCCACTGTCTACAGCTATTGAAGAAAGCCAAGTGCAACACTCAGCAATCCCATTTGACAGTGAATGGAGCAGCAGTGGAAAAGTATGGCCACTGCGTCAATCACACAGGGTTTTGGAAAAGGATAAACATTTATATCCTATTTGTTTTCCAAGCTCTCAAGTTATATTCACGTGTTAGAGAATAAACTGTTCTGTATATCTAGTGTTGTTTTAGTAAAAGATGAGATGTGTTATTAAAGAGAACCTGTCACATAGTTTATGCCCCCCTTGCTGAGGGCAGCACAAGCTAGTGTCAGACCTGCTGTTTCCAGCACTGTGTCCCTTATTCTGTAAGATGCAGCCGTTTTAGAGCATTTACCCCTCAAATCTTATTCATGAGCAGGTGTTAGCCCCGCCCACCAAAGGCTAGCCCCACCCACTTACAGTTATTACCATGTTTCTACCTATTCAAGGTGGGCGGGGCTAGCCTCAGGTGGGCGGTGTTTGAAAAAAACTGACTCTTTGAATGACTCTTCTGGCTGAAAACTGCAGATTTGAGCATTAAGTACATGAAAACTGCAGCATCTTACATAATAAGGGACACAGCGCTGGAAACAGCAGGTCTGACACTAGCTTGTGGTGCCATCAGCAAGGGGGGCATAACCTATGTGACTGGTTCTCTTTAAGATAGCTGGGACTCTGATGAATTGGTGACATGGGCTAGTCATAATATGACCAAAAAACTGAAACAGATCTTTAATGTTTCCCTATTGGAAACTTTGCAATTACGTCATTTTGCTCCTCTAGAAACCTGGCCAAACAAACCAAATCCTATAAATCAAAGCATCCCTCATTCATTTGCTAATCCCCAGATGTTACCACCATTGTTAATGTCTGCTCAGAGGTTAACATCTATACAGATTAATATTATCTTCATTGTACTCCATTTTTAAACTCAATTATGCTCATCAAAAGCAAACTAGATCCTTTAAGCTTCCATCCATACATGCTATAATTTGCTTCCAAACTTCTGTTATTTTAAATCTCCAGCTGTGCTAAAGACCTACACCTTGATCATAGAAGTGATAAATTCTGCCTAATTCAAGCAAAAACTGGACTAGACGGTGTGTGACTTAAAAATTATATAACCTAAGAAAACAAACCAAACATGATGTAGAAAGTAGGGTATGTGAAAACATAATTGGTTTCTTTATGTCTTGCTTCTTAGTTGACCTTAAAATAACAGGCAATAATTTGAGATATACTAGAAGTACCCACAAATGGGAGGCCAAAAACAGGAATAAAGAAAAAGTAGAAAGGTCACATAGGTTAAATAGATTGGGCCTCAAAAAGAGTGTGTTATAAAATGACAGGATGAATTTGTACTGGAGGAAATCTTCTCAAGGGTGTTACTTCCTTTCTAGGCACCAAGCATAACTAACACGGGGTATAGAAAGCCTGGGTTTAGATTAAGTTGTGGCTGAAAATTCTTTGGTCTTGTAGATATAACCAAGGATGTGTATATAAACTGTTATATAAGTATAAATATACAGATCATTTTTCAGCATGCCAAAGTTCCAGTAAGTGATGTCCCAGAGTATACATTCATGTAACACTACTTTATGACCAAAAATCTAAGTATTGACTGTAAATGGAACTTGAGTTTAAATGCATTTGGGATCTAAGACTACCTATTGAAGTTACCTTCTAAATCTAGATATTAAGAGTTAAAATAACATCATCTAGACTAACCTCAGCAGTTTCAGAGGCCCAGCTAGGTACAATCAAGAGTACATGTTGGAATTCTTGGGCCTACTGCTGTGTAGTGTAAAATACTAGTCACTATACTTTAAAGGGGTATTCTCAACACATTGATTAGCTATAAAAATGTAGGCAAAGATAAATAAAGACTATCATCAACTATTATATTGCTGTTCTGATTTTTCTTTCTTTCAGTCAAAGCAGATTTTATCTCATGATTGTGTATACAAGCTTCCCTCAGTTATGGACCATCTCTGCTCTCATTGCTCCAGTTGTCCTGGCCAACCATGGTGACGTTACTCCCTGCTGTGCCTTATCAGTAGAACAGGAGCTTGTTTATCTGAATTACTGACAAACTTTAACCCTTTAGAGCAGTGTTCCCCAACTCCAGTCCTCAAGGCCCACTAACAGGCCATGCTAAGGAAATCCAGAAAACATGACCTGTTGGTGGGTCTTGAGGACTGGAGTTGGGGACCCCTGCTTTAGAGCTCTGTAGCCTTCTGCTCTGCTATTGACACTCTTCTGTTAGCAATGTCCCTCTGACAGGCTCAGCTAGAAATGGCAAAGCTGATATGCCAATCACTGCTGTAGAAGCACCCACAGCCTAATCAGAAAGTATGCACTTATTTGGTACCATATTCTAGTGAAACAGAAATGATCAGTCTAAAGAAAGCTTCCAATGCCCTGAATCCTCAGTACTTGGCTGCACCATTTGGTATACACTTACAAATCACAATAATAGCATTTACAGGTAACTAACACAGAGCTGGCCAATCAGAAGTTTCACAAACTGAATAGTGGCATAGGTGGCATCTTATGACAGTGCCAGATTTGAAGTCACTAAGCTTTTCAATACAACCCATACCCCTTTTATTAATATTTGTCTATAGAGAGTATACAGCTGTATGCTTGGATTTTATGCATGTTTCCAATAGATGCGGCTGTAATATCTGAACTCAAGAATTGAGATGGCTGTCCACACCCTTTAGGTCATGTAACATAGCTGCCAATCCAACATTAAATTATTCTAACTACATTTTAACTACTACTACAATTCCAATTAAAAAAAAGTAATGATCCTAGTTTTAGAGCCTATTGTTCTTCAATATCTCCTACCACCTCATGCTTCCTTTTCCCTTGCTATGAGAGAGTCATAGACAAAAGTATGTGGACACCGAAACATCACACCAATAACAGCTTATTGTACTTCCTATTCCAAATTTTGGATGTAGATATAAAGTTCAACTTCTATTCATGACTATCACACCCTCTTCTCTTTTGGTAGGTTGTTCCAAAAGATTTTGCTGTGCCCATTCAGACAACAAAAGCATTGAGGAAGTCAGCTACTGATATTGTATGTGTCACGGGTCGCGCCGCAGCACAGAGGACGGGCTGCGGGCGCACCCGGGCACCCGATGGTCCCCGTGCGCGAGTGGCGCCGCGGTGGTGCACTCGCTCTCCTGAGCGCATCTGCTTACCGCACCGAGCTTCTGCTTCCTCGCGTCCGTCTCTGTAGGGCGTGCGCCGTGCTCTTTGAGATTTAAAGGGCCAGCGCACCGGTATTTACTTGATTGCCAGCCGCTGACTCTATATATTGGCTGCACCTCCAGCATGCTCTCACCGAATCCATAGTGCCCATACCCTATGCGAGGAAGCCTTCTAGAATCCCGGTTAGCCTTCTCCGTGTACCAGTCCTGTTTGCGCACGTCCTTCGACCACGAACCTTCGCTGCCTATCCTGACCTTCTGGCTTGTCCCCGTCTACGAGTTCGTCTGCCGATTCTGTACCGCGGGGCACATCGGCCGCCTCCGCAAGCAAGTCACATCGGGGGTGGCGACCTTGTGGAATCCTTGCGGCGGGCTCTGGTGAATACCGGAACCTACTTAGACTCCGCTCCCTGGTGTGGCCTTCACCACCTCTTGCGGTGGTCCAGTGGATCCACTACTCCCAGTCGTTACAGTATGAGAAGGTCTGGCTTATAATTGGTCAAGATGTTCAATGGCGCTGTGCACCTTTGTTATCTTGGTCTGTGAAACAAGAAAGGACCTTCCCCAGATTTTTGCCAGCTCTAGATATGTATTACATGCGGTGCAGCCAAACATATGTTGTATATAACCTGCATATTTTTGGTCTCTCTTTAACTTTTCATTTTCTTTGCTACTTTCTACAAGTACATATTGTCTTGCCGTGCTTTCTTAGTGGGTAAGCTCTTCCATGTCATATAAATACAAATCATATTCCCCCCATTCCTCCCCATAAATCCTCATGGGTATGAAACGACAACTGCGTCCTCGTCTCCCTGCTTATCTTTTCTTACTATTTAATGAAGGTATGTTGGCATCTCAAATGAGTCCTAAACTTCGCATATATATCTGAATATCAGAAAAATGTTCTTAACAAATACTGCAGTATAACCATAGGCTTCAATATACCAGGCATAGTTTACTTTTCACCATGTTTGGCCTGTTGTATGCCAGTTTATGTTTTATTCATGAGACAGATTCTTGTAGTAGACTACACTTTATATATTTAGGGATCTGGCTAAGCTGTGAGTAAGCAACAGTACAATGTACATTCAAATACCTTTTCTCTGTAACTCTGGTGTATATATGTGTGCTATAAGGCATCACTGCAGGTGTAAATATACCCTATACTTGCCAACATTTGAAAATTGTCTACAGGTAGATTTACATGCCGTGGAAGCTGCGTCCCTTCAACAGTTTTTACAGGCTCCTCCTTACATCCATCATAATTGCTACATAAAAATAATTTTAAAAAATCATGTTTTTGTGTTAAGTGCATTTTTTTGTCAATAGAGCGGCGTAAGAGTTTTTTTTTATTTGCAAGATAAGTTGAAGCTGTCATTAGTACCATTTTGGAGTATATAAGAGTTTTTGATCACTTTTTATTCAATTTTTCATGAGCCTGGCTACAAAAAATGCAATATTTGTGTTCACTATGTGAATTAAGTAACATGATAATTTTTTATATTAAATCGTTATGGACTTGGCAATACCTATTACGTATACTTTTTTATTTACAAAATAAAGAGATTTAATTGGGGAAAAACCAAATCCTAAAATAGTTCATGAAACTGAGTTTTTTGTCCACTGCTTGTCAAAAGAAGCTGAAAAAAATTCAATTTTTTAACTTCTTTTTTGGTGCTTTTTTACACGTTATTTGGCGCTTTCTTTTGCAGAAATGCACAGCAGCTGTGTATTTCTGCAAATAACGTGCCAAAAAACGTCAAGCGCTTTACATAGACTCCAATATAAAATTTTCTGCCCTGCTCAGTCGTTTTTTGCAACATGTTACAAAAAACAACCAGCAGCAAAAACGAGCAGAAAAAAAAGTTCTGTGGAGACTACAGAATGTTTTTACTATACAAGTCTATGGGACCTCTTTTCAGTTGTTTTTTCAGTATTTTAGAAAAAACAGTCCTTTTTGTGTGCAGTGGAGACAGAGCATAAATTTTTTACTGTTTTGCTTACTTTTTTTTTTTTTTTTTTTATCTCCGGGCATTAATTTATAAGCTTTGTACATGGCAGACTTGGACCATTATTTGGTCTCCAGTTGTCATGGCAACCATTGGCACACTGCAAACACGTTGCAAGGGTTCAGAAGGGGGACAAGAACCTCTACCATCTGTCAACCACCTAAATGCTACAGACGCTTTTTACAGGTGACATCTAGGGGCTGAAATAACCAGGATCGGAGCTAGCTCTGATCCAGGCTTTTGCATCAGAAGCCTGGTTGTACAGTACAACTAGCTCACGAAGTGGATCGTACCGGCACAGCTTTGGAGCCCACATCATGTGATCAGAATATGGAAGAACTGCTAACTTCTTTTTCTTGGACTTTACTAGATATTCCTAGAGAGTTGGTAAGTATAACATACCCTGGGATAGTTAATACATTAGGCGGTATGTATGATTTTTGGCACCCAGGCACCATTTTTTTGCGCTCAATAGTAGTGTAGAATGTGTCTGAATCTATGAACTGAGTCTACTGCGGGTCATAAATCAGACTATCAGACTATTCACGCTCAAGTAAATTACTCTTATAGTGCTCTACCTGTTCCAGCAGTAATGTGCCTGGATTTGCCGTACTGAACCTATAAATGTGTAGCTTCGAACGGCTGTCCGTACAGTTGTCGCAGGCGCTCTGTAATGCGCCTCATATTGGAGTGCGCAAAATACAGCAAGCGGGGCTGCGTTAATCTTCGGGCTGAAAAGATGCCAGACTTCTGGCACAGCCCCGTTCATACATGTCCCCCATAATTTACAAAACGTCTGTAGGCAAAGAAAGGTGATCTACCGGTTACTGGAAAATAAGAAATATGCCTCTTTTTTCCCCTAACAAGATATATTACAAAGTTTTGAATATTAATATGCACTAAAGATTTATGAAAAATGGATCTTAATAATTATGTATTGCTGTGCAAAATGTATCCAAATTTTGTGTAATGACACATCTGTTTCACTGTCTATTAAGGCTGCACTAAAATTATAAGTTAAATTGTGTATTCTAGGATTAATTTTACCATATTTTTCTATACTACAGGAAACCAAAACTTGAAAGTAATATGATTTAGACTCTAATTGGTAAGAAAAAAATGCAGCAGCAGCACGTTTGTGGGTCTAAATGACCCATAGCCAGGCCACACATTATTTTGTATGCAATATAATGATCTATTAGAAGTGGCTAGAGTATGAGGTTAGGTAAGGATAAAGGTGTAGGAGGGAAGGAGACTCTCAGTCACAAAATTAACGGTAAACAATGTTGCTAACCATCAGGGATTTTACCAACAGAAAAAGAGAAACTTGCTTCTTTCCAATGAAGATTTATTGTACACTTCATGCACACTTTACAGCTTTCAGGGCATATGCCATTTATAGCTATATGCCACCATTCGCCCACCGTCATCGTTTTGGCCTCTATCTGTATAACTGCATAGAAATGCACAGACTACTCTTTCCATGCAGAAACTTCAAGTAAATTAAATGTACAGCGCCTTGCAAAAGTATTCGGCCCCCTTGAACTTTTCAACCTTTTACCACATTTCAGGCTTCAAACATAAGATATAAAATTTTATTTTTTTGTGAAGAATCAACAACAAGTGGGACACAATTGTGAAATTGAACAAAATTTATTGGATATTTTAAACTTTTGTATAAAATAAGAAACTGAAAAGTGGGGCGTGCAATATTATCCGGCCCCCTTAAGTTAATACTTTGTAACACAACCTTTTGCTGCGATTACAGCTGCAAGTCGCTTGGGGTCTGTCAGTTTTGCACATCGAGAGACTGAAATTCTTGCCCATTCTTCCTTGGAAAATAGCTGAGCTCCGTGAGGTTGGATGGAGAGCGTTTGTGAACAGCTGAGCTCATGGGTTGGATGGAGCTTTCGAACAGCTGAGTCATGAGGTTGATGGGAGGTTGTGAACAGCAGTTTTCAGTCTTTCACGATTCTGATTGGATTCAAGTCTGGACTGTGACTGGACTGTGACTTGGATACGTTTATTTGTGAACCATTCCATTGTAGATTTTGCTTCATGTTTGGGATCATTGTCTTGTTGGAAGATAAATCTCCGTCCCAGTCTCAGGTCTTTTGCAGACTCCAACAGGTTTTCTTCCAGAATGGTCCTGTATTTGCCTCCATCCATCTTCTCATCAATTTTAACCATCTTCTCTGTCCATGCTGAAGAAAAGCAGGTCCAAACCATGATGCTGCCACCACCATGTTTGACAATGGGGATGGTGTGTTCAGGATGATGAGCTGTGATGCTTTTACGCCAAACATACAGTATCGTTTTCTATTGTAGCCAAAAAGTTGGATTTTGGTTTCATGTGACCAGAGCACCTTATTCCACATGTTTGGTGTCTCCCAGGTGGCTTGTGGCAAACTTTAAACAAGACTTTTTATGGATATCTTTGAGAAATGGCTTTCTTCTTGCCACTCTTCCATAAAGGCCAGATTTGTGCAGTGTATGACTGATTGATGTCCTATGGACAGACTCTCCCACCTCAGCTGTAGATCTCTGCAGTTCATCCAGAGTGATCATGGGCTTCTTGGCTGCATCTCTGATCAGACTTCTCCTTGTTTGAGATGTAAGTTTAGAGGGACGGCCTGGTCTTGGTAGATTTGCAGTGGTCTGATACTCCTTCCATTTCAATATGATCGCTTGCACAGTGCTCCTTGGGATGTTTAAAGTTTGGGAAATCTTTTTGTATCCAAATCCGGCTTTAAACTTCTCCACAACAGTATCACAGACCTGCCTGGTGTGTTCCTTGGTCTTCATGATGCTCTCTGCGCTTTAAACAGAACCCTGAGGCTATCACAGAGCAGGTGCATTTCTACGGAGACTTGATTACACACAGGTGGATTATATTTATCATCATCGGTCATTTAGGACAACATTGGATCATTCAGAGATCCTCACTGAACTTCTGGAGTGAGTTTGCTGCACTGAAAGTAAAGGGGCCAAATAATATTGCACACCCCACTTTTCAGTTTTTTATTTTTTGCAAAAGTTTTAAAATATCCAATAAATTTTGTTCCACTTCACAATTGTGTCCCACTTGTTGTTGATTCTTCACAAATTTTTTTTACATTTTATATCTTTATGTTTGAAGCCTGAAAATGTGTCAAAAGGTTGAAAAGGTCAAGGGGGCCAAAAACTTTCGCAACGCACTGTATATAACGTAATGTTATGTACACACTAATAGGGCCACATTTATGAAACTGTTTAGGTCTAGAACTTACTCTTTTGCTCATAGTAAGCTATGGGCAAAAAAGTGAGTTTTAGACCTTAACAGGTTCATACATGTGGCCCAAAGATCCTCATGTATGAAAACTGTCTAGGATTAAGGGAGACATGTATGGAACGAGGTGTATTGAAGTTCATTTTCTTATCTATTTTTCAGTGTCAAGTGTGCCTGAATGTATGAAAGTGTTTTTTGTATGTTCATAAATGGTGTGTAAAATTCATTGCACCTCGCCTGTGTGTTTGGCGCATTACGGAACTTTGGCGCCTTAGTAATGAGCCAAACATGTATAAAGGCTGTAGATAGGCTGGAACTAAGAAAAAAGTCATTAGAATAGCATGTCAGTGAATAGAAATTATGATATTGATTTTGCTTGGTGGATCACAGGTCCCAGCAATACCTGTGCTGTGCTGGCTCTTGCTCTATGTAGAATAAAGGGTGAGAGCAGCAAAAATACATTTCAAATGTAATGTAGTAAAAACTAAAAAATTTAAAAATCTGAACAACATCATCAGTGGGTTATTTAATGAGAATTTGATTTAGATTCTATTAATTTTAAATACATTTTATAGGAGATATTTTTATATTTTTGGGATATTATATATTTTTATATTAATTTTATATGATAAAATGCTTTATTCAATTTAAAAACTTTAATTTTATATAGTTTAATAATTATCAGAAATTACTTTTTATTATTGTACTGGTGTAAGTTGAGAAATATTGGACAGCAAATCTAGCTCCACTTCGACTCCTCAGGCTCAGGCAGACCACATTGAAATAAATCTGCCTGTTCGAGCAGTAATGCGCCTAGTTTTACAGAACCACATTCATATATGTGTATAATTTTATGAGTGTGGTGCGACACGCCTCCATAACGTTCCCAGAACACCCCCTCATGTTAGGCGCACAAGAACAATGCACATAACACATTCGTTAGGCATATTAGATATCGTAGCTGGCTCACTTTGGTGCATCTGACGCCAAAAAAAAGGGTGAACTATCCCGATCGTACATGTCTCCCTAAGACTTTATTCTTTGCCCATAGCAACCGATCAGAGCTCCCCTTTCATTTCACAGTGCTCTGAAAAACTGAAAGGGGACTCTGTTTGGTTGCTATGGGCAACAAAGAAAGTCTTAGACCTAGACTAATAATATTTAATAAAGGGGTTTAGATACTGCTATCGCTACTGACCATGGCATCTAAAGGGTTAAACTTCCGGTATCAGCATCAACTCCAATTTTAGCAGCAGATGTGTATTACAGTTGAGTTCCTGCCACTATGTTATGGAAAAATTAGGCAATATACACAAGATTACTATGATGACTATATCCATCATGATGTGGGAACTAGCAACTGTTTTCTATCACTTGCCATTAAGGGGTTAAGCGTTCCACTTTGACTCTCCCCTTTAACACCTATAGTGACTACCTATAGTTGGCCACTTTGCTAGGTCTGCTAAACTGGTATCTAGCATAGGCACTAGCTATGATAGAGCTGTGGCAGTCGACTATTGATGCCTACTTACTATTCATTCTGAATGTCATAGGATGTGATTGTATTGTATACAATCCTGCTTGAATTCAAGTTCAAAATGAGCAATATGATAAATACTGTGGTATTCATAATTTCATTCAATTATACAAGAGGTCAAAAAGACTGATAGCCATGACTCCCTGTGGTTAGAACTAAATTCCCAGTAGTCCAAATTGCATTTAATGGAGCATGATTAAAGGAGATTATTTCTCCAAATATTTCCAGGAATGTGGTTTCATTTAAATGTGTTTCTTATGTCAGCTACGTTACTGCTGCACCAAAGCAAATGTTTTTCTAAACTTTTTTAGTATTTGGATCTGTACTTTTTATGTCTCATAACAAGAAATTGTACTTATTAGTAAAATGCAATGATGTGTAAAGAGTTTTGATAACATGCCTTTAGCTGATTGCATTTAAAAGACGCAAATGTCTGCAATAGATTTACATCAAGTGGGTTGCAAAACACAGCAATTTAGACTGGGGACAGTTAGGCTATGTTCATATGGCTTATTTGCGGGGCGTAATTACGCCCTGCAATTACGCAGTGTGGCCGGGGCGAAAACGGTAATTCACATGTCACTTATCTCCCCCCGCAGCGGATTCGCCGAGCAGGGAGAGGAGATGTAATCCATAGTTCTGTATGAGAAATGTGGATTACCGTAACCCCTTAAGCCGAATGCCTGAAAAGTAGTTAATGACCAGAACATTTTTTTAGTTTTTGCCTCCTTGCGTTTCAACAGTTGTAACTTATTTATTTTTTCAGTGACGCAGTTGTATGAGGCCTCGTTTTATTCAAGACAGGTTGTACTTTATGGGGGAATAGTTTAAGTTCACTTATAAATAATTGCAGTATTTTTTATTTATTTATTTTTTTTTAAATGTTTGTTTTTTTATTATTTTTTTTACACCATTCACATTTCACACGTAATAACTTGTTAGATTAATTCTACAGGTTATTACGGTCGTGTGGATACCAAATATCTGTAGGGGTTTTTTTGCGTGTAATTTATGCACAATTATTTTTTATTAAATATTTATTTTTATTTTATTATTTATTTTGTACACTTTTTTTTACAGTTTTTATGTGTTTTATTTGAACTTTTTTTTTACTCCTATGAAGGGAGAACTGTTTAACATTTTTTTACATTTTTTTTTTACACTTAGTAATGTATTAGCATATTCATATATGCTAATACATTCTAATCTGTGTCAGTCTGACACCGGCAGTGATTAGGACAGCACAAAGTGCGTCCTAGTCACTGGCTTAGTACACAGACAGCTCTGGGGCCACTCTAGGTCCCCAGAGCTGACTGTGCAGCCATTCCTCGGGCTCTGTCGGGTGACCGGGTGTTCTGATCACCCGACAGAGCAGGGGAACCCATTTGATTGTCGCTGCGGTAACGCACCGCCGCAATCAAAGGGTTAAAGAACTGGGTTGCGGAGGTTTCCACCGCTGCCCGGTGCTCGTAATGGATGCTCTTGGATCAGGGCTGTGTAGTACAGCCCCGATCCCAGCGCAATTGCGGCACCGGGCGCCGCAAACCCCGGAGTCTGCAGCGACGTCTAAAGACGTGGCTGCAGACGAACAACCCGCACCAGCCGACGTCTAAAGTCGGCGGGCGGTCGTTAAGGGGTTAATGGCTGGGACGTATTCCAGCCGTAATTCGCGCACTACGGCATGTAATTACGGACTGAAATACGTCCCATTTTAAGCCGTGTGAACATAGCATAAAACATTCCAGGGGAAACAGGTAGGAATAGGCTGAAAATATTAAAAAGAAGAGAGATTTTACTAGATTTTTCTTTATACTAGATTTTTCTTTTAATTTAAGCTTTTACATGATGCTTCTTCCTCCAAATACACTTTTGCAGATTTACTACTTTTAAGTGTAACCATTTACAAATACTGTTTGGTGCAGTTTTATGTTAGCTGTCTTGGAAGAATATAACAATGCCCTCCATGTTTTCCGAGTTAAATAAACAGACAAGCAGTCCCCGGGTTACGAACAAGATAGTTTATGTAGGTTTTTTCTTAAATTCAATTTGTATGTAAGTTGGAACAGGTACATTTCATAATTATAAGATTTTATGTTTTTAGTTTGAGATAATACCTTTGTATCCACTTTGGTTATGTAGGGGGCTCAGTGAAAGTATAGTCATTGCCATCTAAGGATGCAGTAAATCCAAAGGACACTTTAGGGGACATGTATGAAAACTGTGTAAATGTAAGACTTTCTTTGTTGCACATAGCAACCAATCAGAGCCCCCTTTCATTTTTTCAGCGCACTATATGAAATGAAAGGGGAGCGCTGATTGGTTGCCATGGGCAACAAAGAGTCTTAGACCTAGACAGTTTTCATACATGAGGCCCTTTGTTTCAAATTCATAAATTGTGTTTAATTCATTTACAGCAAACACACAGTTTAACCGATATAGTAATTCACCATGGTGCAACAATTACATCAATACTGCAAGTGACAATGATGTATATACAGACATATGTGCAACATTTTTTCTTTCGGTCACATCTAGAGGAAGAGAGTCTGGTGGCACATGTGTAAGCGGCTGCAGAGTATAGCATGCAACACTGCCAAAGGAGCATGGGAGAACCAAGGCGCCTGGGACTAAAGTAAATGGAGTCTGACTCACGCCCAACAAGAGTCTCCATTCTTAAAGGGGCTTTTTCAATATGTTGTTTCACAGAGTCACAAGCAGTCTCAGACTTACATTTCCTGCTCAGACTGTGGGTGGGTCTATAGCAGTGATTAGCTTATCAGCTCTGCTATTTCTAGCTGAACTTGTTACAGTGATATGGCTACTGCTGAAAAATAATAATATGCAGTGCACAAAGCTACAGAGCTTTAAGGCTTAAAACTTGTCATTACCTCAGATAAACAAAGCTTCTGTGTTAGCGATAAGACTCAGCAGGGAGTGACTCGTCATGGCCAAACTGACTGACTGATAGCAGCTTGAATCAATCAGATAAGAGAGAGAGCAGAGGGAGATGGTCATAACCTATAGAAACTTGTATAAATTATATAAAGTATAAATTATATAAAATAATATTTATCTCCTGAACAAAGCAAAATCAAAACAGCAATGTATTTGGTAATAGTCTTTCCTTTACCTTTACCTGGATATAAAAAGCTAATCAATCTGGTGAGAAAACCCTTTAAGTATGAGTTGTTTGTAACCCAGTTGTTTGTAACCCGGGGACTGCCTGTAATTTAGGAGGTTTTACCATCTCAGACATTTATGGCATATCGCTAGAATATGCCATAAATGAATCATGAGTGCAAATCCCACCTACAGGGACCCACAACAATCAGCCCTGACACACCCCATTCAGAAATGAGAAGTGGCGAGTTTTGATGGCGCGTTCTAAAGATTGCATTGATAAGCCATAAGTATGTAACATGGTCAAACCTTTAAATAAGGTATTTAAAAATGGTTTCTGAGATATGCCTTTCGTATACCTATATGTCCTGAGCAGAGGCTACTCTATGGTATATCCCCAAAATATATTATGTTGTTGCTCGTTTATTGTTTGTCTCCCAAAAATAGTGCTTTCAATGTAAAAGTTTCATCCATTATTTTGTATAACATCATTCTGTTAATAACACCTGAACAAATACAAAAACATTATTTCATATTTCACTAAATTAAAAAGCATAAATCCCACTTTTTCCTTTGTTCTCTTTGTTATCATGTTATTCACTCCCTTCAGGATCCCCCCATCCCATGATTAGTGTTTTGCATATAAAGTTACATGTCTTATTCAGTATAGCATTGCTCTGTTGGTAGCCACCAACTCTACACATCAATAATGATATCTTGTAGCCATTCGAATGTGGAATCTTATTTTCTTTTATTTACTATCCTGAACCACGGCGTATTAATCCTCCTTAACGTTATGCATTACACTTTCGTTTTAGGGTATGGTCAGTTACATACTTTGCCATTGGAAGGCATACCCTAGGATTTCAGCTGTGTCATTCAATTAGTTTCAGACAAATTTTGCAGGGTTGCAGAATACAGATTAGACTATAGTCACACTTGTATGCTCATTTAATGAGGCTTACCCGCGTCATCGTTTTTAATGCATTTGCTGCGCTAAATGTGCGTGGACATCGGGTAAACAGGTCACGTATTTGATTGCACAATGTGGATTTGAAATCTGTGTCAAAAAAATATGTATGCCACACAGTTCACGATGTAAATTATGGCCTATAATCTCTTTGAAAATAATGAATGAAAATGATGTCGGATATACGTATCCCTATTTGTCTTGGTTTATAGAACTTCTTTGGCTACTTTGTTGGAGGGAAAATAAGAAAAGCACATTTTGTAGAATTATACCACATTATATTTACATTACAATGTTTTCATAACTCTTTTCTTTCCCAATCCTTTCCAAAATGTTACAATAGGAGGGGAAAAAAGTAATGGTGATGATCTAAAACATTTTGTAGAATGTTTAGTAGATTTTCTTATGAATCTTAATATATTCTCGTATTTTATGAAGCCTTATTATTAATTCAGTTTAAAAATGCATGATCTCTTTTTGATTTCCATCCACACAAGGTCAATGTATAACATATATTCCATTCTGTAATAATAACTGATGAGAATTCTCATGCAGCATTTGTCAAAACAGGCCTAGCGTTATTTCCCCTTGAAGACATCCAAGCCTTTCTCCAGTGGTGACAACCTCAGGATTATGCCCCTATTGCAAAAATCCAAAAGTTTTGAAAGAGAACAATAAAATTTGTATACTGATTTTAGAAACAAGACAATGATCAACTTGATTATTTTGCACACTGTGCCATATATTGGTACACTGATCGAATAAGATATTGTTTCTGGATAGTTATGTTCACTCTGTATGCCCTTTTACCCTCTAAGTTCAGAAAACTACTGCTACTTTCACAATAATAATAATAGGGGAAAACACAGAGTTCGTGTGAACATACGCTTTTACATACGTGTTTGGATCCGTCTTTCAGACCCTAAACAGATCCAAACACGTATCTAATAATGAGCAATGTGATTTTACATTGCTTTTAACTTGAAACATGTATCAGCGTTCACATGAGTGATCACCGATGCGTGTCTCATTGTGTATTTCGGATCTGTTCCAAGAACTGACATGTCAATTCTTGTTCCGAAAGATGCAGCAGGAGCCTTATTTTAAACTATCGGGTGCGATCCTGCTGCATCCATCACTCCTCCAAACACACAGCTTCATGTTGGATACGTTTTGGATCTGATCGCCGCTGCGTTTTTGGATACAATTTTCAGATCCAACATCGGATCCAAAAATGTTGTGTAAACAACCCCTAACACTCCATTTTTTTTTACTTAGTATTTGTAACAGGTGTGTATGCTTTTGTACTTGATCTTGGCAGGTAGCTTTGGATTGGCATTTCTATAGCATTATTGTGAGTATTCATTGCTGCTCAATGGAACATTCATTGGAAGTATATGGGTATCTAATTTTATGTGTTTGATATAAGGGGATGTTCACACAGCGTTTCTTAGATACATGTTTGGATCCTTTTTTCTTACTGAAAACAACTCCAAACACGCATCTAACAATGTGCAGTGTGATTTACATTGCTTTCAATGTAAAACATGCATTGGCATTCAGATGAGTGATCACCGATGCGTGTTTTACATGTGTCTTTCTGATGCGTCTTCACATCCGTTCAAAGAATTTACATGTCTGCAGCAAAAACACATCCAAACATATATCACACTTTAGATTCGTGTTGGATGCGTTTTACGCAGCGCTATTTAATACATTTCACGGATCCAAAAAACGTATTCAAAACACCGTGTGAACATACCCTTATAAATGAATTTGACTTTACAATATTTTAACACATATAGGTAGAATTTGTTATATTTTAGATTCCGGGCTATCAGTTTTGAGATGCATATATTGTATTGTTACTCATAGTGGCCATTTATGAAAAACTGGTTAGTTTACTGACCTCATCTATATACAGGAAAACATCTATGGTGTTGGTCACACAGCCTTTTTAGATGTTTTTAATATTGTGCATATTTGGTTGCTGTAAAGTGTGATATTTTTTTCTTGATTACTCCAGTATTGAACTGTTAGATGTAACAGTCAATTGCTAAGATGGCATCTTAACTCTTAGAGATAAGCCTCCTGATACCTCGGTAAGCTGCCCAGTGACACAATCCATTAGTATTCATGTTACACCCTACCTATTAAAATATCACCTTACTGTCTTGTTTTATGTGTTGTATGGGTGTGTCGTGTGAGAGTGTAACTTGTCTGTCCCTATGTCGTCTCCATCTTTTTCTTTAGTTACACAACATTGATCTATGGCTTTTCTACGCGCCCTAACCGAAGAGGTGCTTACAACTCCTTTTTCTTTCATCGTATTTGTCTTATATTACATTTCATGTTAGGAGGGGCACTTCACCTTAACTGTTACAAGTAATCTACAACATGTGTCTCTATCTGTGGGTTTTGTTTTATATTATATATTTTATATATTTATATATATATATATATATATATATTATTTATATATATATATATATATTATATATATATATATATAATCGTTTTTATCCTAACTTTGTTGCCTTTATATTTCTGAGGCTCTGTATTTGTACAAATTTATTGACCACTTATTTCTTTACTTTGTGTTATGCAACACCTTGATTATGCAACTTGATTCTTTGATTTGTTCATTAATAGAAAATTTCTTGAATTTGAAAAAAATAACACCTTACATCCAGTGGACACTGTTTACTGTAACAATTGCTGGGGTTTTTTTAGCAAAAAAAAGGAATAAAAAGTGATAAAAACTTTTATGTACTACAAAATATTTCCAAGAAAAACTGCAGCTCACCCTGAAAAAACAAGCCTTCATACAGTTTCATAACTGGAGAGTAGAAATGTTTTGTGTCTGAATATTTTATTATGTTTTACATGAATCCGGTTCCAGATTTTGTTTTCAAAAGCAGTTAACATATCTAATTGGAGCCTTATCATGGAGCATTTTTTTTTTTTAAATTTCCACCACGAAATTTCAATTTGGATTGAGATCTGGAATGTTTGCTGGGCATGTCACTGATATGCCTTTCCTAAAGAAACTTTAACACTGTAGTGAGAGTAGTGTCCACAGTTTCTATGTACATCTGCACAATGACTGTTGAGGTAATGATTGTCTTCTCCCCTGGTCCTTTACTTCTAACAAAAAGGAATCAGTGTTACGAAAACACAGATATCCGATTGCGACTATCAACGCAGAAAACAGTGTCTAGAAACTCAGCGCAAGCTCATTCATTTAGTGTAAGATATTTTATTGGTAAATGGACTACGCATTTCGTGTCCTAAAAACATTTCCTCCATCCAAGTGTTTTTAGGACACAAAACGCGTAGTCTGTGTACCAATAAAATATCTTATACTAAAAGAAGTAACCTGCGCTAAGTTTTCTTGTTTGAACTTTACCAACCTACTTTGTGTGTGTGAGTCGGGGCATGGAGACTAGCTGTGGCTCGTTGATCAGCTTTACGCTACCTGTGAAAGGAGAGTTGTGTCCACCTGGCGTAAAATGGAACAAGTTGAGTTTCAAGTTATCATATATCTTCCTTGAAATAATACACCAGGAAGCACCTTTTTTCTTTTGTTTTTGTGTTATATATGCTTCTTTACTTGACAGGCAATCATATATCATAAATGAGTGGAAAGATTAAACTATTTTCTTTAGGCAGTCATCTTTAATGTGTTTCATTACAGTGATGCCAGATAAAAGTGCCAGAATCATCTCTTTGGTCAATGCAGATTGGTGGTGATACATCACTGAATATCACTTTCATTCACTCCTCTACACTCCATGATCGCTTCTCTTTTGCTTACTGTATCTTTGTTATCTTCTCTTTAGATGTTGGTTTTGGCTTTTTTATATGTAAATCCCATTTCATTAAGTCAATTACAGCCTTACAATTCTGTCACAAACATTGACTCATTAACACTTGTTTACTATTGCTGTCTAAAGGTTAGATAGTGTGAACTTAGGCAGGTTGTCTAAACATGCACTAAATTCATCAAAGTGGCTTATACTGCATGACACATTGGTGCAGTTTTAGAATTGTCATACTTTTTGACCAGTTTTTTCTTGGCTTGATTTCTACGGCAGAATTTTGATGCAGATTCTGGCGCAGCGTGTCACATTGTAGTCACAACCCCTTTCTCCTTAGTCCACTCCCACTTTTCAGGAAGCCAAACCCACCTGTCGAACAGTGTGAAGAAACCATCTTAAACTCATAAGAAAAGTGTCTGGGACAAGCTGTGACATGATTTGCCACAAGGGCACGACTTTTTGATGCATTTTAAGACACTTTTCTTAATTAAATGAGGGCCATTGTTTCTTACCATTTGTCTTTATTTTATTGTGTATCTTCTAGTTTACTGTTTCGATGCTTTGACATCTTCCTTGATGTACCCACATTTTTCACTTTACGATTATTTAAATTTACACACAATTTTACACATAGGTGACGGAAAGCTTTTATTGCATTTCCATATTAAAGAAGTTTCATAATCCTTTCTATAAGCTAAATTAACAATTATTTTGTTTGGGCTATGATTTCTTTTTATTAACCAACTACAATACCTCTGTAAGATTTGTATGTATTTTAACTACAGACTGATTTGTGCTTTTAGACCTGTGTCAGTATTTTCTAAATGCTAGCACCGAACCAATGTTGCCAGCCAATATATCTCATAAGCTTCCTTACATACTGAGAGAGAGATACCTAGCTCGTCCAGGTCACAAAGTGGCAATGCACATACCCACATATTCATTCTCTATGGGAGAAGTGCAGCACGTCAAGCCCTCTATTTTCTTGCTGACCTTAATGTTAATACCTCACCAATGGTGCCAGTGGACATATCTCACGAGCCTCTCTACATACTGAGAGAGAGAAGTGTTCTGCTTGACGAGGCAGACCTGTTTTAATATGTTCTGCCAGGCCTGAGTAGTCGAAGTGGAGTTGGATTTACTGTTAGGGAAAAAAATGTCCAATATTTCTCAACTTACACCAGTACAATAATAAAAAGTAATTTATGATAATTATCAAACTATATAAAATGTAATTATTTAAATTGAATAAAGAATGTTATTATATAAAATTAATCAAAAAGTATATAATTAAAAATTTTAAAATATCTCCTATAAAATGTATTTAAATTTAATAGAATCTAAAACAAATTTTACAATAAATAGTGATAATAATACAATAAAGAGTAAAAATAAATCTGATAATGTTGTTCAGATTTTTTAATTTTTACTACATTAAATTTGAAATGTATTTTTGCTGCTCTCACCCTTTATTCTACATAGAGTCAGCACAGCACAGGTCTTGCTGGGACCTGTGGTTCACCAAGCAAGATCGGTACCATAGTTTCTATTCACTGTCATGCTATTCTAATGACTTTTCTCGTATTTCTAGCCTATCTATAGCATTTTTACATGTTTGGCGCATTACTGATGTTTCGTAACGCGCCTAACACATAGGCGAGGCGCGTTGAACTTTAGACCTCATTTATTGTCACACAAAAGCCACTTTCATACATTCAGGTGCATTTGACACCGAAAACGAGACTTGACAATTCACTTCGAAGCGCCTTCCTTCATACATGTCTCCCTTAGTGATTCCAACATTTGCTTTATGGTACCTGAAAAAATATACCATTAGTAATACAATTAAATTGCTAGGATATGCCATCAATGTCAGATTGGTGTGGGTCCCTCCTCTAGGATCCGCGCCTTTTCAAGCCCCAAAACCTTAACATTTTGAACGGAGAGATGGTCTTGTTTTAAAATCATTGGGATTATTATCATTGGGGTTAGAACATTGGAGAACATTTTGCTGATTGGTGATTTAAGTGGCACGTTTATTTAGTGCCTTTTTTTTACCAATTTCTTTTTCATGTTATTTGTAAAATTGTCAATAAAGTATCAAGTTATTTATTATTAGTATGGTATGCGTTCTTGAAAGGTGTATAAATTTGGGTTCACCAAGGTTAAAATCATTAGCCCTAATTGGTATTATAGGTGTTGTGTCTGAATCGGGACAACCCTTTTAACTCTCATTTGTTTAATATGTTTCACAAAGCCAGAATGTTCAGCAATTAAACAGACTTTTGGGAGATTTATTAATCCTTTCCAAACTTAAAATGTGCAATATTTATTACAGTATTGATAAATCTGGTGCATGTTCAAACTCCCTACATACTGAGAGAGAGAAGTGTTCTGCGCGAACAGGCAGACCTGTTTTAATGTGGTCTGCCTGAGCCGAAGTGGAGTTGGATTTGCTGCTAGGGAAAAAAATGTCCAATATTTCTCAGCTTAGACCAGTACAGTAATAAAAAGTAATTTCTGATAATTATCAATCTATATAAAATTTAGCGTGTGTACCTTCTATTAGTTGGCTTACTTTATGCCATTAAATGCAGCAAATGTTGGCACATTTTTTGGCACAATGCATCACACGCTAATCTACACTCCTCTCCATGAAACCATTCCCTTTTAACAAGGCCATGCCCCTTTTGTCAGACAAAGTGTTGAAGTGTATAGAAATTGTCAAACACATAGTAAATGTGGGGTAAAGTATGTATGCCAGTATTTTGCCACAAATTGCACCAAAATTCAGGTTCCATTGCCATAGTAAGGCTATGTCCACGGCATCTGTTTGCGGACGGTTTTTCAGATGGTTTGCGGCTTTGCAAACTGTCTGAAAAACTGTCCGCAAACTTTTACACGGGCCGCTATGGAAAACCCGTTCAGTCCTCACTGCAAGTGTTTTCCACCCAGCGGTTTTTCAAACCGCTGGCGGCCTAAAAACCATTCTACATGTTCATTCTTCCGTCTGGTTTTCGGACGGAATATGAACAAGTGAATGTGAAGGGGGAGGGCTTTTCTCCGCTCATCGCAGAGAAAAGCCGTCCTCCCGCGGTCATGTGCACGGCACAAAAACCGGACAAATAGCGGTCGGATAAACCGACCGGTATTTGTCCTGTGTCGTGTAAACGGGCCCTAAATGTGACCCAATGTTTTGCCTCATATGTGCATTCAGTACAAAGAAAAAAAGCTAGATGAAAATCCTTTTTGTATAGTGATTGTTTTATACAGGCCTTTAAATATTACATTAGTTTAGACACAGTATGAAAATAATTTTATGCCTCTTTTCTGTTATCCAAATATTCAAAAGAGATTGGAAGCTTCACATGCATTAAACTGCAGTTCAGAAAAGGAAAAATATTCTACATATGGATATTATTTTATCTATTCATCCCATTGGTATTCCCTGGCCGATGGCCAGGAGTCAAGTTGTATTAGTGGCGACTAAGGGCATCATGCATAACATGGCATGCTTTGAGCCAAAAAACCTGTAGTAGCCCTGTCCAAAAGATGTATTAACAGTTGTACACCAAAGTCTTGCACATGCTGCGACAGACCCAACACTTTTGTGTGCCAATTCTATGGGGGCGCGTCTCACTAAATTCATAGGTCGCACCACATTTATGACAAAATGTGGCACAAAACTGTCGTACCAATCCATACCAATTTCAGAAAGGCTGAGACAAATTTTGGCACATACTCTCTATGCGCCACTTTTTGGCACATTAATGTGTAGACACTTTCATACATACTGACGAATGTTACACTGATTACTGAAAAGTACGACTGTAGAAGAGGTGCCACTTTCATACACATTCCTCTTAGTATGCCAGCAAAGGGAACAAGTACGCAGCTCCTCTCTTTACCACTTTTCCTCTAGGACAGGGGAGAGCAATTAATTTTCCCATGGGGCCACATGAGAAATTGAATGGTTTTAGAGGGCCAGATAATAATTTAACTCGTTCTACCCATAATAGATCCCGGATCGATGCTAAGCTCTTATAATACTTGAGGCTTAAGGGTTGCCAGTGTAATGTGACGTGGTCCCCAAAATTGGTATTAATCACTTTTCAAATTATGTGATTAAAAAAATTGCAGCTGAGAGTTACAGGCTGCCTACTACCTGCCTTATTACTTAAATGCTCATTAGATACGCCAGGAGAGTCACGACTGCTGCGGGCTTGCGCAAGAACTTCTTATCTGATGAGAGAGCTGAGAGCTTTCAAGCACCGGTAGAAATATGTTGTGTTTTACACAGATCCTTGATGTGATTACTGAGTAACCTGCTTATCTGATGGCAGAAATATGAAGGAACTTTCAAGAGCTGTGGAAGCTTTGTCGTTTGTATACAGATCCACTAGTTCAGTTGGTTATTTGAGTGCCATTTCACACGATCCCTTATGCACGGCTCGTGCTCTGCTGTGTCTCTGCTCTCTCACTCAGCGTGGCTTTGTTTAATTTGTTCTTGCAGATATGCATCTGGCAAACCCTTTACAACTGAATTAACGACGTTAGCGCTTACAGCGCATAAGTATATGTCACCAAATATTGTAATAGTCCCAGTAAGTTATTTTCCCCAGTAGTATGGTATAAGGTCTCCCAGTAGTTATATGTTCCCCCAGAGGTAGGTATTAGGTATCGTCCAGTAGGCATAGAGTTACAGGTCCCCCAGCAGGCATATAGGTAGGTTATAGGTACCCCAATGGGTATATAGTTGGGTTATATGTCCCCCAGCAGGTATATAGGTAGGTTATATGTCCTCCAGTCGGTATATAGGTAGGTTTTAGGTCCTCCAGTAGGTATATAGGTAGGTTATATGTCCCCCAGCAGATATATAGGTCCTCCAGTAGGTATATAGGCAGGTTATATGTCCCCCAGCAGATATATGGGTTCCCCAGTAGATATATAGGCAGGTTATATGCCACATCAGGTAGATATATCCCCCAGCAGCTAGAAAGGGCTAATTCAAAATACAAAACGAACAGTACTCACCTTTCCCCGCTCCCAGAAGCTCCTGCTGTTCTCCGTCTTCTTCCTGCACCGGCGGTGTAACATCATCAGGCCACGCAGGCAGCGTGATGACGTTCTCACGCCATCTGTGCTGTGTACTCTGGTGAGCCACAAGCCTGCAACTGTATGTGTGTCCAGATCGCCAAGGTCCCAAGCTGATAGCTTAGTGACCGGTATTGACTTGGGACCCTAACGGTTGGTGGCGGCGGGGACTACTGAGTTATGTGTAATGTCGAGAACTCTCATGCGGGCTGGTCAGAGCTAGCTAGGGGGCCGGATGTGGCCAACATGCCATACAATGTCCAGGTCTGGTTTAGGACATTAAAGAGAACATATTCACCACCATATTTAACAATATTACAAGTTTTTCTATCAGTATATCATGGTGGCTAGCACAGTGGGCAGTCTCAGCTTTTTAATACTAAAAATGGATTGAACTGGTTCATGTATTTTCAATTGTTTGTGTTAAATTAGAAATGTACAATAACCAGAATTGCCAGCTACAAATACAGATAAGTATCAACAAGGACCACTAATACTCAAAAAGGTACTGATACATTTTAAATATAGCTGCGGATGACAACATCAGTTTGCACTTCTGACTTGCCCATAATCCTCATTGTGCAACGGTGAAAATGTCGTTGGAATGTAGAAAAGTATTGTAAGTTACAAGCTAATTCAGAAAGATAACCCATTATTTGAAAGTTTTAGTTTTAAATGTTATGACAAGACTATTAAACATTAAAGTACTCTAATAAACAAAACAATTCAAGAAAATATATTGACCCCAGAGTTTAGGAAAAAAGTCATAATACAGTAATGGAGAAGTACAACTCAGATATACAATGTATTTTTGAAATGTTTGTATGACACTGATTAAAAGCCGGGCACCATAAATTACAACGTTCCTTTCTATCCCTTGTACGTTGCTGTAATAAACTAGGACAGTAAATATCTTTTTCATGGAGTTGATGGATATGAAGTGAGAATTATATGACTTGGATATAAAAGAAAATGTCCTCTAAATGCTTTAAAATTAAAATAGTGCAGATCTGAAATAGGAAGAATTATAAACAGTATAAGATTACCCTATAAAAGATTGTGCCTAAAATTTACACATTTTATTCTCAGTCAATTATTCTATAAACAGCGAAGTTAGCACATGCCACATTTATGGCATATGTAGATGGTGCACAAGCTTACAAAGTCAACAAAAATAGTCTGACATACCCCTGGGCCATCCGAATGGTCCATTGACTGAACTTTACCATTACCTCTATGAAGTTGCAAGAATTTTTGTTATGCTGCTAAGGACTCCATCAAACCAAAGACGGTTGCTATCAGATATGATGCTATAAAGAGTCTTTAAAACTATATTTAATGTATTATAACATTAAAACTACCAGTCTATTATTGTGCTGCCAAAATAGCTGTAACTCATCATCGCTTGGACTCCTCAAAAACTTTGACGATATCTTTTGGTATCTGACATCAAGACTTAAGCAGAAAATCCTTTAAGGGAGATTTCTCATCACAATGACCAGCTTTTAACATGTAGGGAAAGGTAAATAAAGACTTACCAAATGCATTGCTGTTTAGATTTTGCTTTGATCAGGAAATAAAGAATATTGTATCTCCTCTAAGACTACACAAGTTTCTGTGTTGTTGGTTACCGACCACCACTTCCCACATCTCTCCCCTCTGTCTCCTATCTGATAGCTTCCCAAGCTACAGCTCAACCATGGTGCGTCAATCCCTGCAGAGTCCTATCTCTAGCAATGTGTTTACCTAAGTAAATGACAAACTTTCACCCTTTAGAGCTTTGTAGTCCTGTGTACTACAGTTTCTATAGCTCTTGCACTCATATCACTGTAACAGGCTCAACTAGGAACACCAGAGCTGATATGTCAATCACTGCTATAGAACCACCCACAGACTAACCAAAAAGTGTGAGTCTCAAGCTGTCTTCGGTCTGTAGTATGTGAAGTGGGGCTGCCGTGGATCGGACTTGTTTTTTAGCACATCACACAGCTTAATCAAATTGAGATTTGGGTTAATTTGAGCACAAACAGCAGCATATAAACTTGTTCCTCAAGCCAAGAACAAGTTTTGCAGTGTGGCAGGCTCATTCTGGCAACAGAGGGAATACATTAGGAAGTGCCATTGCCATCAAGGGGTGTACTTTGTCTTCAGCAATGTTTAGATAGATGGTGTGTTTTAAAGTGACATCCACATGAATGCTTGAATCCAAGGTTTCCCAGCAGGACACAGAATCACCATGCTTTCACATGCTTGTCTCTTTTTCATATTGCATCCTGGTGCCATCTCTTCCCAAAGTAAGTGATTCACATGCACCTAACTGACCACATGATGTAAGAGAAAACATGTTTCATTAGACCAAGCCATCTTTTTCCACTGCTACATGATCCAGAACTCATGCTCACATATCCATTGCCTTGGGTGGACAGAGGTCAACATAGACATTTTAACTGGTCTGTTGCTATTCAGTTCCATACACAGCAATGTAATGCTCGGTGTGTTCTGACACCTTCCTATCAGAGCCAGTATTAATTTTTTCATCAATCTGTGCTATAGTAACTCTTTTGTGAAACTGGACCAGGCATCATCTTCAAAGCTTTCACCATAGTCTTCACTCTTCACCCACTACCCTGTTACCAGTTCACCAATTGTTTCTTCTTTCCTATGACTACTTCTGGTAAGTGCAGGCTGTATCCTTAAAGGGGTTTTGCCACGAAGTTAAATTGATGTGGGAAGATTGCAAATTAAATAATAAACATTTTCACCATTCATCGTTATTAAAAATTCTGCACCGTTTTTGTTTAATCTGCTCCTTTAGTGATCTATTGTTTAGAGCTCATCTCCAAGGGATACGACCAGGGCTGAGAGCTCCTCACTCCTGGTTACACGTGCTCAGACATCACCTCTCTTCTCAGGCAGCTAATGAGTGTTTAAACCTCAGGTACTGTCACTCTACTCCCATCCTCTGTACTCCTTAGTAATTAGTCAAACAGTGTAAATCAATAAAAAAGAAACCACAATCAGGTCTGTGCATTGATAAAGAGAAAAAAAAAATCCACAGGTTAAGTTCCTGCAGGGATTTGAACCGAGGACCCTTGTGCTTTAAAGCAGTTTTACACATAAATGGCCTATTCTTTGACTATAGAGAGGAAAGGCCTGGTGATGTCATCCTGCTGGGTCACATGATATGCAATTCAAACAAACCACACACGCCCCCTTCTAAGCACACAGAGCTGAAGAGCTGGATGCAGGAGGTATGAAATAAGATCGTGGCAAAACCCCTTTAAGACACACCACAAGACCTATTGTTTTTGAGATGCTCAGACCCAGTTGTCTAGCCAGCACAATTTGACCTTTGGCAGAGTTATTCAGATCCTTATGTCTATTCAATCCACTTGCTTCCAATGTATAAACATCAAAAACTGATGGTTTATGTAATGTCTAATATATACTCCCCTTTAAAAGGTGCTATTAAAATAAACAGTGATATTTATCTATCAGTGACTTCAAGGGGTGTTCTCACCATGCAGTTTCACAGAGCCACAGCCAGCTTAAGACTCACACTTCCTGGTTAGGCTGTGGGGGGGGGGTCTATATTAGTGATTCATACATGAGCTCTGCTGTTCCTAGCTATTCCTGTTATAGTGACCTGACTACAGGAGATTTATAATCTGTAGCACACAAGGCTACAGAGCTCTAAAGGTTGAAAGCTTGTCATTAAGTTAGATAAACAAACTATGTTGCTAGAGATAAGACTCTGCTCCACAAGTTCTCATTTGACTATGGTGTATCAGTCCCTGCAATTAGATAAGAGACAGAAGAAAGATAGGTGGGGAATCGTGGTAGGTAACCAGAGAAAATTATGATATAATACTTCTTTATCTCCTGATGAAAGCAAACTCAAAACAGCAATGTATTTTGGTAATAGTCTTCATTTACCTTTCCCTACACGTTACTAATCATTGTGTTGGGAAAACCCCTTTAACAATCAATTTTCCATTATTTTAGAACCAAACCATACAAGAGAATCTTAAATGAATGGAAACTAAGAAACAATGTTACAATGTAATAAAACATATGTGCCCACAATACAATCCTGTGCTATACAGATCCACAAACTGCACACTGGGGAAATACAGCATGTCCACTTAGCTATAAAAACAAAAGTTGCAACTTTTCTACTCTGTGTTTATGTATAAAATTAAATCCAACTATAGAAAAAGATCTCTCTCCAAACAGTATAAATACTCCTAAATAAGCACCAAAGAATAAAAACACAAAGAAGACAAAACAAAAGGTGTGGAGAAATATAAAAATAAAAACACTAATTTTATTAGTAATATTAGTTTTTTAAACATACTTAAAGCACAAAAGCATATAATATATTCAAAAGAAAAGCTTTGCAGGACTCATCCAGGTGAAGTTTGAAAAAAACAATGGGCGACATGTATTAAAGGGTTTTTCACCCTTTTTCTGGTGTACAATGCACCTAACTGAGCCGACTACGATGTCTAATGATCCCTAATGCATGTGATAGGCGCATTGTTCGTAAGACTCAACACTTTCGAATGCTCCTAACATGAAGGGTTGTCCTGAGGGCATTTTGGGGGCGTTATGGAGGTGTGTCACACACATTCGTAAGATTAGACACATATATGAATGTGGTTCGGCAAAACTAGGCGCATTACTGCTCAGACAGGCAGAACTATCTCAATGCGGTCTGTCTGAGCCTGGGGAGTCGAAGTGAAGCTAGATTTGCTCTAAGGGGCAAGAATGTCCAATATTTCTCAACTTGCACCAGTACATTAATAAAAAGTGATTTCTGATAATTATCAAACTATATAAAATTTAATTATTTAAATTTAATAAAAAAAAATCATATAAAATTAATATAAAATATATAATATCCCATAAATATAACAATATCTCCTATAAAATTTATTTAAAATTAAAAGAATCTAAAACGAATTTTACATTAAATAACTCACTGATGATGATGTTCAGATTTTCAAAAATTTTATTTTGACCACATTAAATTTGAAATGCATTTTTGCTGCTCTCACCCTTTATTCTACATACGGCAAGAGCCAGCACAGCACAGGTCTTGCTGGGACCTGTGGTTCTCCCAAGCAGGATCAGTACCATAGTATTCTATTTACTGACATGCTATTCTAATGACTTTTCTTTTTTTTCCAGCCTATCTTTAGCCTTTATACAAGTTAGACGCATTACTTATTACTTAAGTTCCATAATGCGCCAAACACACCGGCACGATGAACTTTACACACCATTTATGAATGAACAAAAACCACTTTCATACATTCAGGCACATTATGCACTGAAAATGAGACTTGACTATTCACTTTGACGCACCTTCCTTCATACATGTCGCCCAATGTGTTTATTCCCACATATCTATAATCGGCTCCCTCACCAAGCCAAGCCTCGCATTTTTTCGCAGGCCCCCGCTAAGAACTATTGAGGGGTGCTGCTGTTGTTTTTCATATATATATAAATTATATTTATTTTGTATTTATGTCATTTATGTATTTTAACCTCGTCTAATTGTTTGTCTGTTAATCATATGCTTTCACACTGGAATCAATGGAAGTTCCATGTACAACCCAGTGGTGCCGCTCTGCTGTACTCAAAACTCCCATTGATTTCAGTGAGAGTCCTGACCACCTTTTCGTCTGAAGGGAGAGGATTTGGGGCTCATTTTTAAGGGGACCCGCACCTTCTGACATTGATGGCATATCCTAGCAATATGACATCAATCTCTGAAGTGAAACAACCCCTTTAAGGCCAGTCATGCTTGTTATCAAGGGGCATATAAGTGAGGACAGTCACTGGACAATCAATTCGGTCTACTGAACACCCAAAGAGGCAGCAATTTTTTTTAATTTTATCTGATTTGTGTTTTGGGAGATTAAATATAAACTGTACATGTTCCAGGAAATCCGTAAAATGGTTTATTGCACCCATTTCTTCAATACTAACATACACTGCCAGTTCTAATCTGATTTACACACAGACAGATTTTAAATGAATTCTAAAGCATCTTTCCTTCCAACCATGATACCATGGCTATTTCAGATGCAAGACAAAACATACAGGATTTCATTTATTTTTTTCAATTTTTTTTTTATAAGCCTCAATAATTTAACTTGTATCAAATTTAAATGGATCATTAAATGTTTTGGCTCTTTGGCTCCTTGGTTTTCAATGTGGCAACAAATCTTTCCAGTGTTGCAGACTACATCAACCTGAAACCAGTTGTGTCAAACTGAAATCTATTTTTCCTTGCTAACTAAACTTTGTGAACGTGTCCTTATTTTTTCCTCCCTGCCTACAAAGAGCCATAACTGTTTAATCTTTCTGTCAACATGGCCATATTAGGGCTTGTTTTTTGCAGAACAAGCTGTTATAACGGTACAATTCAATGCACCCTATAATGTGTTGGGAGCCCCAAAAATTTTTTGTGGCATGGAACTCAAAATAAAACAAAATTGTGCAATTTTTTTGGGGGGAGTGGGGGTAGAGTGTTTTTATGGCCTTCATTGAGCAAAATAATGACACCTTATTTATATTCTGTGGGTTGGTACAATTCAATTGATTCCAAATTTGTATAGTTTTGTTGTTTTACGGGGGAATACACACCGCTTATTGCGTAATACAGGCGTATAGAGGCGTGGACAGTATTGTCCACGCCTCTATACGCCTGTAGTACGCACTGGTCAACTCCCATTCACTTCCATTTTGGGGAATACGCTTTAAAATCATAACACTAATTTACTGTAATTGCAGGCCGTACTCCGGGCATATTGCAGCGCAATTACTTCCTGAAGTACAGCCCTCAATTATGCCGTGTGAACATACACTACTACTTTTAAAAACGCTTAAAAAAGTGAGTTTTAGACCTAGACCGTTTTCATACTCTGGAAAACAAAATGAATCCCGGGAGGAAAGGAAATATTTCAAAGACGACTAAACTGTTCTAATAATGAGCAGCATGATTTTGTGGGCTGCTTCTAACGCAATTAATAAAGCCGTGCCTCAGATTTGGGGTCTGTTTACCACATCTATGCATAGACCTCAACAGTAAACAATGTAAAGGTGATTGTGAATTTACAAAGGCACCAACGAAGCTCTGTTACTTCTAGGAAATAAAGCAGGAGGCTAAAAACAAAACTGTGCATGTGTGACTACTTACCTTAATAGAGTACAGCAAGAATACTAAACACAGGAGGCATATAGAGGAATAAACTCTTTAATAAGCTTAAAACAGGCCTGAATTTCATATGATATTTAAAGAAAAGCAGTTGTATGTGAGCAATAGAACTATTTACTTTTATGTTATATTTACTTTATTTTTATTGTTGTTTGCATTTTTTACCCTTCAATATCTATCTCTGAATTTCAGTTGTCCCTGAGCTAGTGGGTGGAGACTAGCTGCTATGATGTCTCACACATGTATAACCTGCTCCGCCATATTTCTATAGCACATCCTCAGCAACATGGTGGACATTTTAAAGCAGTACTGAGCAGTAAAAGCTGTAAATCAACGAGTAAGATATAACATATGCAAGCAGCATCTTTGTGTGTCTCTCGGCTTTCATTTGACTCTAAAGCTAATTCCCCCTGCCCTCTCCATATACTTTCTCAAAACTGATTTTTAGTATTTTGTGAATGATGAGTTTAGGGTAGGAAGGGGGCATGGTAAGTGGAGAAAAACATACTTTGGTTTAATAAGATATATTACAAAGTTACATTTAGCTGTACTACTGATTCATACAGCATGTCATGTACATTCAAAGATGTATATTTTGGCAGCATAATAGTCATTTGTGTCCTTTTAAAACGATTTAAAAATTAGCCAGCACGTCCGATCACAAGTTGGTGCATGTGGATGACCTCTTTTAAGCGGTTATGTGATCCTGTGTTTAAGCAGGATCTAGGATCTGTATATCTGAACCTTGTGTCTTTTGCACTTTTTGGGCGACATGTATGATCGGGCTTTTCGCCCGTTTTTTGGCGTATACTGCGCCTACTAGCCCGAATCCCACTGTCGGATGTGGGGATTCAGTGTTAGGCACAGTGTTCGCCACTTTCAGCTGCGCCCCGCATGAAGGGGCGGGCAGTGGGCGCGGTGTGGGCATGGGGTAGGCGTTCCGGGGCGGGACGCGGTGCGCTCTAAAACCCCGAGACATGTACGATGGAGAGTCGGCAAAGCGAGGCGCAGTGCAGCGCTCGGCAGCTCCGACAGGCAGACCAGGTTTTTTTTGGTCTAAATCCTCCGACAGAGGCGAAGTGAAGCAGGATCGGAACATGCGAGGAAGCAGATAGAAGATCACGACAGAAATCTCGACGCCCCGCTACGTGCAGCAGGAGTATGATTCCGAAAAAATCGCCTTTATAAAGGCGGAAAACATTCTCAGAAAAGAGCTGAACGTAAAAAATAAACATAATTAAAAAAAAAATCACTTTCCTAAACTCTAGAACGGCGCACTATCACGAAATATGATATTGGAAATTGCCGGGAAATACAGTAATTCAAATTCTGAAACCTATTCTCATTGGTCGGCATGAACCGGCCAATCAGAATAGGAGTGACAGTGAACCATTAAAACCTATGGGGAAGGATTGACCAATCGGAATCCACGGCGGGATAATTCAAAATACAGTAAAAAGACAGAAAAGAGCTGATTGGCTGAGCTAGCGGGGGCTTGGCTAGCTCGGCCAATCAGAATAGGAGCGAGAAAGACCCATTATAGTCTATGGAGAAGTTTAGACCAATCAGAATCCACGGCAGGATAATTCAAAATACAGTAAAAAGACAGAAAAGAGCTGATTGGCTGAGCTAGCGGGTGCTTGGCTATCTCAGCCAATCAGAGCGCGAACTACTTCTCCCATTATAGTCTATGGAGAGATGGGCGCACTGAAATCTCGGCGCTCAATGCCGTGCGGCATGAAGTATTGATCAAAAAATTATTTTTATTAAATGTAAAACATTATCAGATAAGGAGCCGAACCCTTCTTTACAAATAAAGCAGTTAAATCCCTAACAACGCGTTTGTCGCCGAGACCGGCGCTACATAGGGAATTGCAATAGAGAGAATTGCCGGAAAATACAGTAATTCAAATTGTTTAAGCTATTCTCATTGGTCGGCAGAAGCCAGCCAATCAGAATAGGAGCGACAAAGACCCATAATATCCTATGGAGAAGTTTGGACCAATCAGAATAGGAGCGACAGTGGCCCATTCTAACATATGAAGGAGTATTAACCAATCAGAATAGGAGCGACAAAGTCCCATTATATCCTATGGAGAAGTTTGGACCAATCAAAATCAAAGGCGGGACAGTTCAAAATACAGTAAAAAGACAGAAAAGAGCTGATTGGCTGAGCTAGCGGTGGCTTGGATATCCCAGCCAATCAGAGCGCGAGCTACTTCTCCCATTATAGTCTATGGAGAGATGGGCGCACTGAAATCTCGGCGCTCAGCGCCGTGCGGCATGAAGTATTAATAAAAAAATCATTTTTATTAAGTGTAAAACATTATCAGATAAAGAGCAGAACCCTTCTTTACAAATAAAGCAGTTAAAAACCCGAACAACGCGTTTGTCGCCGAGACCGGCGCTACATAGGGAATTGCAATAGAGAGAATTGCCGGGAAATACAGTAATTCAAATTGTTTAAGCTATTCTCATTGGTCGGCATAAACCAGCCAATCAGAATAGGAGCGACAATGTCCCATTATAACCTATGGAGGAGAATTGACCAATCAGAATAGGAGCGACAATGTCCCATTATATCCTATGGAGAAAAATTGACCAATCATATTCAAAGGCGGGACAGTTCAAAATACAGTAAAAATGCAGAAACGAGCTGATTGGTTGAAGCGGCGGGGGCTCGTCCAGCTTAGCCAATCAGAGCGCGAGCTACTTTCTCATAGAGTTCTATGGGGAAAAGAAATTCTGAGCGCGCTCTGTGATTGGCTAAGTTAAAAGAGGCGCCATTATTTGGACCAATGGGAGAGCGAGCGACGCTCCTATGGGTTTTCTAATGCAATCTGAAATCAAACTGTACATGGCCGAAATCAAATTATAAGACTACAGAAGTGGTCCTGATGTGTATATAAAATGAATAATAATATGGGGGTAACGAAAAAAAAATATTAAATCAATAAAATCATGTTTATTTCTTTATTTTCGTTAGCCAAGGATCAATAGTATGGGTGCAACAAAAATAAAGAAATAAACATGATTTTATTGATTTAATATTTGAATTACTGTATTTCCCGGCAATTCTCTCTATTGCAATTCCCTATGTAGCGCCGGTCTCGGCGACAAACGCGTTGTTTGGGTTTTTAACTGCTTTATTTGTAAAGAAGGGTTCTGCTCTTTATCTGATAATGTTTTACACTTAATAAAAATGATTTTTTTTATTAATACTTCATGCCGCACGGTGCTGAGAGTCGAGACTGCATTGCACCCATCTCTCCATAGACTATAATGGGAGAAGTAGCTCGCGCTCTGATTGGCTGAGCTAGCCGAGCCCCCGCTAGCTCAGCCAATCACCTCTTTTCAGCATTTTTACAGTATTTTGAACTGTCCCGCCGTGGATTCCGATTGGTCTAAACTTCTCCATAGGCTAGAATGGTTCTCTGTCTCTCCTATTCTGATTGGCTGAGCTAGCCAAGTCCCCGGTAGCTTAACCAATCAGCTCTTTTCAGCATTTTTACTGTATTTTGAACTATCCCAACCGTGGATTCGGATTGGTCTAAACTTCCCCGTAGGTTTTAATGGTTCACTGTCGCTCCTATTCTGATTGGCCGGTTTATGCCGACCAATCAGAATAGCTTTCTGAATTTGAATTACTGTATTTCCTGGCAATTTCCTATATCCTAATTCTTGAATTAGGATATTGGAAAGTAATTTTGTTTTATGTATTTTTAATTTTTTAGGTTTCAGCTCTTTTCCTGAGACTGTTGAACGCCTTTATAAAGGCGATTTTTGATTCATACTCCACACCGACATGTGGAATGATTTCTCGCTGTTCCAGCCTGTCTCGCATCGGAACTGTTTTTCGGCGCAGTCCCGCACGGCGCCTAAGTCCCGCACTGCGCCCATGTCCCTGCACTGTGCCCCACACACACTGGCGAGGCGCAGGGAACTTTTGCCCGCATGTATGAGTGCGCTACCTCCGGCGGCGAATCATAGGCGCAGCGCCGCACTGCGTCTCGGTCCCCGCACTGCGCCTAACACATTGGCTAGGCGCAGCGGACTTTTCCCCGCATGTATGACCGCACTACCTCCGGGGCCGAATCATAGGCGCAGCCCCGCACTGCACCTCGGACCCGCACTGCGCCTAAAACACTGGCGAGGCGTGGCGGACTTTACATGCTATGTATGAGCGCGCCCCGGCCCCGACATAAATCAGGTGCAGATTCCGCCGGAAAACTGGCGGAAAGGTGCGCCCCGACCCGGCGGGATTCATACATGTGGCTGTTTGTGTTTTTACATAGTGTGTATCATGCCATAACACAGAGTAGTGGCCTATTTAGATTTATGAACATCAAGAAAGCAACATGTTCACACAATAATCTGGTCAGATCTTTTGCGTAGATTATTGGTACAAGGTGAATTATGGAATGTGGTTTGTATTTTTTATTTGTGGAGACATTGAGGAGCTTTCCTTACACCATCCAAAAAAATCTCTAAAAACCCCCAAAAAATCTTGTATATTATCTAATCTTAACAAGAGGGTTTTTTTAATGTCTTTCCCAAAATGAAGATCTGTTGTTAACTTTTTTTGTAGTTTCTGGCCATAAGTCTGGATTAAGAATTTCGTAATCACAGTGAAACACAGTGTATTTTATTATCCCAGAATTGGTCCGGCAAGCTGAACGTTTTGATGCTACTACGCAATAGCATCTGGCTTCTAAATTATTGGCAAGGCGAGTCAGAAACTGTAACCTAGTGCTGTTTACCATTGTCACATTGTGGAACAGTGTGACATTTTGAAACATCATCTTTGACTAAACACTGGTAATTTCATGTTTCTTTTATATGTATGAAAACATACTGACAAATTAATTTGTCTTGAGTAATGGTATGTTCCCACAGCGTTTGTTCAATGCGTTTTGGGGTATGTTTCACATACCGAAAAACGGACCCAAAATTTATTTAACAATGTTCAAGTGTGGTTACTTTGATTTCAATGTAAAATACGTATCGTCATTCAGACGATATGTGTTTTACACTTAGTTAGTGCATTGCATAAAACAGATTCATTTAAAGAATTTACATGTTTTACACATTGAAAAGTCCATAAAAACAATAGGGTACAGTTTTGTAGTCCAGAAAACGTATCCAAAAACGTACCATACTTGTGGTATGTTTTTGGATGTGTTTAACATAATACGTTTTACATATAGCAAAAACGTATCCAAGACGCTGTGTGAACATACCTTAACTGTGAAACCCCTGTCTTCTTATGAAAGCATAGATTAAGAGAATCGTACAAAAGAGCAAAATCTTAAAAAATGTATTGACTCAAGGGAAATTCCCATAAAAGCCAATGGGGCAGATTTATCAATTGTGTCTTACTTTTAGACAGTGTAAAGTTAGACTCCCCCAGCTTATAATCACCACTTTTAAACAAGTGTTGAAAACTGGTGCGGCTAAACGTCTATCTAAGTTTGTCCCAAAAAAATTAATTTGGGCTTACTTTTAAAACTAAAAACTGCGACAAAAATTCTGTCGCATTTTTTTTGCTTTTAACCCCCCACACCCTTCCCTGCGAAGCTACGCCCCCTTTTTACGAACCCCAAACCCCCATTTGTCGGAGGGAGGCGCAAAGCGCCTGAAACTGCTAAAACACAAAAGTTAAGGGTGGCGAAAAGCGGGGTTTTTTTTTGGTGAAAATTTTGGAGCCAAAAAACTGGCCCCAATTTTCCCCCCCTTAAATAAATCTGCCCCAATGTATTTTGACTTCTTACTTGAAATTTTTAACTTCCCCTTTTTTGGGAAAATCTCTTAAATTTGGTAAAATTTGAAGGGCCAGTTTCTACTGTCCAAAGCAGTTTCAATAAAAAAATTGAATGCCCAAAAAATTTTAACCAAAAACTGAAAAAAAAACAATTTTTTTTAAAACTCTTTGTTTTTTTTTTTGATAACTATTGGAAAAGCATATATAAAAGCATAAGGGCCCATAAAGTCTTTACGGGGATTATTGCTTTAATTAAAATCAAAATTTGGAAAAATTAAAATTTAATACAATCCCGGGATCATAAACCAAATTCTAAATTCCCCAATTTTCCTTCAATAATTCAGAAAACCCCCTGCCCTTTTCTCAATAAAAGACCCCGGCTCATATAAATGAAAAACCCATAAACTGTTGGAAATTTTTGCCCAATTTATCATATAAAAAAAAACAACAAACGATAAAAAAAAACGATGTCTAAAAGCATCAAACAACCTTTAAATTTTTGAAAAAGGTGAAAGCAGAAAAAAAGAAAAATACACAAAAGTCAAAATATGCTTTTTTTTTGGGTCAAAAAAAAATTTAAAAAAGGGCCCTTACAAAACCCCCAAAAAATTTAGAATTTGTAAAAACTACTATCCCAACCCAAAAAATTAACCCATCCATCAGCGAAATAACAAAAATGTTATGGGTCTTAGAGTATAGCAACAAAAAGCAAAAATAAAACAAAATATATTTGTATTTTACGTCAAAAAAAAAATTTACAAACAAAAAATTTTAAATTCCCCTTTAAAAACCTATTGACTCATAAAAAACAAATTACCAAAATTTATTTAAAACCTCAGACGAACAAACCCCCCTTTAAAAATTTAATTAAAATTTTATGTTTTTCAATACATTGCATGTTGTTTTAAACATGGTACCATTAACAAACACATCATTTCATTTAAAAACCCTTTAGTTTTAAAAAGCTCCCCCCAAAAAATTTAATTTAAAAATGCAAAAGTTTGGCTTTTCCCCCCCCCCCGGGAAAGGAAAAAAAAGGGGTCCAAAAAAAAGGGGAAAACAAAAATAATTTGCAATTTTCTTCGGGGTTAAAAAAGGAACCCAAAAAAAGTGACGATGCCCCCAATAAAAATTTTTTTTCTTAATGGGTGAAAATTTGGTGAAAATAAACCCGAAAAACGTGCAAATTTTTTAAATGAAGTGGGGGCCCTGCAAATTAAAAAACCGGGTCTACATTTTTTTTGTTTTCTCAAGCTTCTTCTCCTCAAGTTTTTCCTTAATGACCCCTTCTCTCCAATAAATTGTTTTTGTCTCCCCTCCCAATCTTCATCAAAACTCTTTTTTTCCCTTTTTCCCAAACTTTTTCTGTTCTATCATTTCTCTCTGTTACTCTCTTCCAACTTTCCTAAAAAAATGGCCCCTAAACCCTTTTTTCCCCCTTTCCCCTATTTTTTTTAGTCTCTCCATCTCTATCCCACATAGCATTTTGTCCCCATGCAGGTGGAGAATTGTGGGGCACACAAGATGACTGCCATGGGTACCTTTTTACTTCATTTAGTACTGGAAGGGAGCGGTGAAAGCACTAAGAGGAGCCTGGAATCAGTGGTGGAGGGGCTTGAAGCACATTAAAAAATCACCCAAAGGGGGTTTTTTAAAAAGGGGGGGGTGTTTTTTGGCATGTTTTTGATGCATGTTTTGGTGAAATATTTTGCAGAAAAGCACAGCAATTAATTCTGTGCATTTCTGCAACAACAAAAAAACACACTCAAAACATGCCATTAAAAAAAAAAAAAAAAAAAAAAGCTCCATGTGAAAGCTTCCTAGAGCTCGAATTTGTAAATGAAGGTGTCAAAAGACTGCAATGTTTATTGACCATCACTTAAAATTAAAATGGTTAGAAGCTCGGGATCCTGGACGTCACTAAAAAAAACAGTTTTTTATTAAAACAAAAAAAAAAAATCCGGGGTGCGGGGCTTTTTTTAAAGTAAAACCCCTCCCCAATTGTGGGCCCCTGGTACTCTTTTGCACCATGATATCCTTATTAAGATTAGAAAAACACGGTTGCTTTCTCCCAGAAATACAATGCCTGTTCATAGGTTGTTTATGGTTTTACATCTCAACCCCATTAACTTCAATAAATGTGAGTTGCAAAACTAGAAATCTCCCATAGGCAGGTGTTTAGTTATTCCAGGAAGAAAAAAGGGCCCTTTTTTTTTCTAAGCCGCTGCCCTTTCAAGTGGCACAAACCCCCCTAAAAACCCAGTCCCTTTGGACATCTGCTTTGCCAGCTTTCTCCAACCCACCCCTTTTTTTAATTGCAAAATGGGGGCGTGGGGGGGTAAAAAGTTTTGTACAAAATAAACTACTTTTAAAAGGGTATTTTTTCACAAGGGGAAATTTTTTTCCGGAAGTACTGTACATACCCGGAAAGTACAATAAAATTATAGCACTCACTGAGGGCTAGGGAAATTTTCAGTGTTTTTCCTGCAGGGTCCCGGCACCCAATAAAAATGGATTGGTTTCCCCATCCTAAAAGACAGGGGCCCCCGTATAAACTTTTTTTTGCAAAAATTGTTTGCATTTCCCACATAAGAATCGTAAAAAAAAACGCAACAGATATACAAAATTACCAGACAATAAAATAATTTTCCCCTCCCAAAATATATATGCAATTCAGGAAAAATTGTTTCCATTATTAAAAAACATTTCCCATCCTGCAAAAGTCGGAAGAATTACAGGGAGCCCCCAATAAAGGTTTTAAGTTTGAAATAAAGAAAAAGCCCTACCAGGGCCCCCAAACCCCGGGGCCGGGGCCCCCTTTTTTTAATCCGCCTCCACTTTACAGTTTTCCCGGGTTTGAAAAATAGGGGTTTAAACCATAATGGGGGCCCAAAGGAAAATTTCAGGGGCGTCCCATTTTTTTTTTGGCCATAATACAAAACAAACTTTACTTTTTTTTTTCCCCACAGGTAAAAGTTACGCTTTAAAGAAGTTCATCAATTGCAATAGCAAATTTTAGTCTATTTGGTAAACTGTACCAAATCCCAAAGTACGTATGTTGGTTTGCACCTTTTTTCCACTTAAAGGGCCGAAATTAGTCCGACATCTCTCTGTTTCCCCAATAAAAAAAATTTTAAAAATAAATTTAACATCTCCAGGCCCCAAAAACTTTATTTGGGAGACACTTTGGGGGGAAAGTCACCCATTTTCCTTTTTTTTAAGGCATAGAAAGGGAAACCCATTCCCCCCGGGGCGGAAACTACTTAGCCGGGAGTCCCGCGGATTTTTGACTTAAAACCCAAAAGGGGTACCAAAAGGTTAAATGTCAAACGGGAAAATTATGTATTTTTTATTATCTTTTTCCCCCCCCCTTCGATGTTTTTAAAGTAGGGTTGCATTCATAGGTTTTTAAAATTTGTTTTTTTTTGGGAATACTTTATGTATTTTTATTTTAAATTGGTTAATTCCCAACTTTGTGACCGGAACTACCCTTTATATAAAGGGAGCATACTCACTGTTATTTTTAAGCTACGACAAAAAGGCTTCGGCTTCAAAACCCGGGTCTTTAAACTGTAAACCAACTTCTATTTTTATTTGCTTTTTCCAAAGGCATGGCCATGTATTTTTGCATTTTTTTATTTTTTTTTTTGGATCTCAAAATTAAAAAGTTTTTTTAATTCTTAAACTTTAAATTGGGCGTGGATATTGCAGCGGCACCTGGATTTTCTTTTGCTTTTGTGCACACACGGGGCGGTGGTGTGAACTGGTTTAAACCCCCCCCGGGCATTCAAATGCGGTTGAGCATCCCCAAATTTTCTTTTTTTGCACACATAAAAAATCGAATTTTTAACCCAAAACCCTTTAAAACCAACCATACATTTTTTATCACTGACATTTTATATCTCACAACTCCATCATGAACATGCATGCTTGGCTCTGTGGAATTTTGGAGGGTTTTTTCCAATGGATAAACCCAAATAACCCAAACTTTCAGAGACCCCCTGGCAGAAAATTTTAATTCCCAGGGGAACCCCCCAAGATAAACCCAAGCTAAAAACCAACCTTTTACTTTAAAGATTTTTGCAAAAAAAACCCATTGGGGTTAGCTGCCCTTTAATTTTTTTTTCAATATTAATCCCCTTTTTAAAGGGTTTTTTACATATTTTTCTAGATCAAATGGGTTGCCCTTTCTTTGGGGGGGGCCCAGTCCCCTGGGGTAACAAAGACTCTTTGAGCCCTAGTACAAAACTTCAGCTTTGACCCTATTACCCCAGGACATCAGCTGTGGACCACTTCTTTTCAACAACAGGCTCCCTGCCAGAGGTGTACGTCCCAAAGGGAAAAAATTGAAATTGTCCAATAGAAAAAAAATTCTTTTGGGAAAGGGGGTTGGGGTGGCGGAAAGAAAAAAAATTTCAATTTTATACACCCAAAAAATCTGTTCGTTTCGGGCCCCCTTTCCAATCCACCCCAAAAAAAAAAAAAAAATTAAAATTTTGGGGGGTGAACCAAAAAAAAAAATTAAATTGTGTCTTTTTTTAAATTGGGGTTTTATTTTTTTTGGGGTTTTTATACTAAAAGACATGAAATTGACTTTTATTGTATTGTGGGTCAAGAAGTATACAAGGTCCATATTATCACTTCAGGTCACCACTATATAGTGACTAATACCATCATAATGTTATTGATCAATACCCAATATCCCAAAAGACCAATATTATAAATAACAACTAAAAACAACTACTAAAAAAAAATTTAAATTTTTTATTAAATATTAAATAAAAAATTTTTTTAAAAACACATAAAATTAGGAACAAAAAGGGGATTTAACCCCAAACCAATAAAACAGATATGGATCGGTGCAGATTTCTTTAGATAAAACAAAACGAATTTTATTTTGGGAGACTTTTCTTTGATATCCACTTTTTAAAACCCCACTTCAAAAAGAAATGGGGAAATTTGGGTAATGGGAAAATCAAAATCAAGGACACAAAATAAAAAAAATCCCCAAAAAACATTTTTTTTAAAAGGCTGTTAACCCATAAAACCATGAACATCAAACCCAATCTTAAATACCGGGTAATTTGTTTGCTTAAGTGAACCCCAGTCCCAACCCCCTTTCGGGGTGGGGGCTTCCCAAAAAGTTTTTGGGGCGTTTAACCCTTTGGCTATCGACATCGGGCGTATTTCGATATTTCCCCGGGCCACCATCGATAAGGTTTTTGATAGTGACGGGTCAATTATAAAAACGATAAACCCTTTAAAAGGGGTTCCTATGGGAGAGCAACAACACCTTCATTTTACACCCAAACAGGGCTGGAAAAGGGGGGGAATTTAAACACCAAAAACAGCAAATGGATCCTGCTACATCTTGGGCACAACACTTGGGCTATAAAACCACAAAAAAAAAAGTCACAAAAACCATTCACAATCCTGTCGTACCACGGGCATGCCCCTTAAACCGCATCCCCCCACAAATTAAAAAGTCCCAAAAGGCCCAGTTTTAATTTGAACCATCATTTTACTTAAAATGACATTGAATCCCCCCCTTCCTAAAACGCAGCATGACACAAAAAAACCACATAAACCCCCAAAATTTAAAAAGTCCCCGGGAAGGAAAGTAGTCTTTGAACCACCTTTTTGTTAAACCCGGCCCTTGACAAACCCGGGTCCTGGACCCAGAAAAAAAACCTTAAACCTTCTAAACCCAAAAAATTTAAAAAAAGTGTCGGAAAAAGGAGCCCCTTTAAACCACCTTTTTTAAATTAAACGGGGGCCATTGAATATCCCTGTCCTGGAACGCACCCTGAGCCCCAAAACCTGCATGACCCCAAAATTAAAAAGTGCCGGAAAAAGGAGTTTTTAAAAACCCCCCCATTTTATTTTGAATTTGGCCCATTGCCTATCCCGGGCCTGGACCCGCAGTATGACCATTAAACCTTTTCTGCCCCCCAGTTTAAAAAAATTCGGGGAAAAAGGAGCCCTTTTAAACCCAAACCTTTTTAATTTTTAAACGGGAAACACAAACCCATATCGTCCGTACAGCAAAAGGGCCCCTTTAAAAACCTGCCTGACCCACAGTTAAAAATCCCGGGAAATAGGATTCTGTAAACCAAAAAAATTTTAATTTGAACGGACATTGAAAAAAACTGCCCTGTACCCCCATATAAACCATTTAAACCTGCCCTAAACCCCCAATAAAAGTGCCAAAAAAGGAGTTTTTCAACCCCCTTTTTTAGTTGAACTGGACATTGGAAAAACCCGCCCCTGACCGCAGCAATGCCCCTTTAAAACCCGTCCCCACCCACAGATTAAAAAGTCCCCGGGAAAAAGGACCCTTTAAAACCACCAATTTTTTTGAACGGAAACCATTGCCCAGAACCCCCCCGGGACCGCGGGTATAAACCATTAAACCTTTTCTGACCCCCAGTTTAAAAAAGTCCCGGGAAAAAGGGGGTCTTTAAACCCACCATTTTGTTGAACGGGACTTTGACAAACCCTTTTCCCTGGCCGCAGCATGCCCCTTTAAAAAACCTTTGTCTAAAAACCCACAGATTAAAAAACCCCCGGGAAAAAGGGGGCCTTTTCAACCACCATTTTATTTGAACTGGACATTGACAAAACTGCTTGGACCCCCAGTATACCATTAAACCTGCTGACCCCCAAAATTAAAAAGTCCGGGAAAAAAAGATCTTTAAACCCAAACCAATTTTATTTAAACCCTGGACATTGACTAACCTGTCCCTGGACCGCAGAAAGACCATTAAACCGGGCCTGCCCCCCAAAATTAAAAAGGGGCCGGGGAAAAAGGATCTTTTAAAAACCCCCCTTTTTTAAGTTGAACGGGGACATATACTGCCCCTGCCCCGGGCCACATATGACCTTTAAACTGCTGCCCCCCCAGATTAAAAAGTGCCGGAAAAAGGGGGCTTTCAACCACCATTTTATTGAACTGGACTTTTGACTATACCTGTCCTGTCCCACAAAATGACCCGGGGGGATTACAGTGGGTGGGGTTTAGAGACCGGGCGGGGCGTCTGTATCTATTAACACGCAGATTAAAATGCCCGATGACGCGCAACGAAAACTGTCGTGCTGAAGCAAGTGTGGAACGGAAGGGGAAGAACCCGGCCCTTCCCCCTTAAAACAGCAAGACCGGGGTACGCTTCCCCCCTCCGAAAGAGGGCGCCAAATTTGAGTTTCACATTGGAAAAACTGGTGGTTAAACGCTCCTGTTTACACCCCAGTCCCCTTTTTTCCTTGGCATTCTTTTTCTCATTTACGCAACGAGCGGAGGAAATTGTCTCTGTACTTTGTTCTCTGTCTGTGCTCCATCCCACCATGTCCTTAAATAACCTAAAATCGGGGTCAAGTTTTCCTGGGGGCCCTCCCTTTACAATTTTAGAGGAATTTTTTTTTACCCGGGTATTTTGTACATGCAATTTTTTTATATTTTTTAAATTTTAGAAAACACATTTTTAAAAAAGGGTGGGGAAAAACCCCCATGTCTTTGTTTTTTCCTTTTTTTTTAAAAATTTTAAATTTAAAAGGGGTTTTCCCCAAAAACAGGGGGTTTTAGCTATGGTTTAAAAATCTTCAAAAACCAAATCTTTTTCAATATTTTTGTCCCCTTTAACCCTGTCCTACCCTTTTTCCTGTTTCTGACAGCACCACCCCCTTGGCCACATTGACCCAATTTTTGGGGAAAAAAAAAATGTCTGTTTGAAACAACATTTTTTTATAATAGGGCCTGTAGTAAAAACTCATTTCAAACAAAAAGCCCCCAAAAATTCAAAAACAAGAACCCCCTTGATCCCCTTTTGGGGGCAATTTTGGGAAAACAAATTTGGGAAAAAAAACAACCCTTTTTTTTTTAAAAAGGACCTGTAGCAAGCTGCATTTCAAAAACAAAATGCCCCCAAAAAATTTAAAGCCTGGGCCCCTTTACCACAAAGGAAAAATTTAAGAACAAATTCTGTTTTGAAACAAAAATTTTTTTTTTAATAGGGCCTGTAGTATTGCTGCATTTCAAAGCAGCATGACCAAAAAAATTTATAAAAATGACTTCTTAGCCACTGTTAAAAATTGTGAGGGAGAAATGCCACTTTAGGAAGCCCCCATTTTTGTTTCCCAAAGGGACCAGATTATTGCGTAACTCCCAGCTACATTTACCCCCAAAAAAATTTTCAAATATTTTTCCCTTCTCAGCCACAAATTTTAAAAAATTTTGAGGGGGAAAAAAACCCCCTTAAAAAAACCACATTTCTTTTCCAAAGGACCATAATTAAAAGCCTTTTTCTTTAAAAGCAACATACCCAAAACCATTGACAAAAAAGCGAAAACTTCTTAAATAAAGTGAATTAAAAGGAATAACGGTTGTCATAAAACCTTGCTGCTTTTACAATTTCCTCAAAAAAAACCCCGAAAAAATGAACCCGGGTTGGGGAAAAAAAAAGAAAATTTTCCCGTAAGAAATTTTAAAAAAAAAATTTTTCCAAAAAGGACCAATTTTTGTTTGAAGAGGGAAAATTAAGTAGAAACCCCGGGAACTAATCGGTGACCCTTCCCGGGAATTGGGGCCACCCAAAATCCCTTTAGAGATCCCTGCCGATTCCCTCTTGATGAAAGTCCCCAAAAGGGTCCACATTTTTTCTTGGAAAACCGGATGCGATTTTTCTGTAATGAAAACCCCCACTGTTCTGAAGGTCCCTCAAATATGACGCGGGCGGGTTTTGGGGAGGGCAAACCCTATGGGTGACGAGCCAGCTGGGATTCTTTTCATTTTGGATACCCAAAGTCTATTGGGGGCCGGGAAAACATACAAAAACAGGTGGGGGAGACGCAGATAAATCGTGCCCCATGACTTAAGCTTTATCTCTGTGTGGGGGATGTGTGCCCCCCTTTTCCATTTTTGGGGGGAATTTCGTTGGGAGATGGTAAACAAAGATTGCCAGAGGTCACCCTTTTGGCTTCTGCCACCTTTGCCTCTGCTGCCGCTACGCCTACTTTCACTCTTTCTGCTTTTCACGTCGCGATGTTTTCCACCGTGACAATTTTGGGGGAAAGTGAAAAAGACGCAACAGAAATTTTCCATTAAACAATCACAAGGGTCTCCATTTCCTGGGATTTTAAATCTCCCATTTGGTGGGGGGAAAGGAAAGTGCGATTTTTGTTTTGAACCCGGGGAACCAGGAGGGTGCCACCCAGTAAAAAAGTTGTTCATTTTGATGGCCTTAATGCGAGGATCATTTGGAGGAAAAAAGGGCATCCCCAAAGCACTCATGAGGGGGATGGAGCCTTGGGTTTTCCCCAAACCTCTGGGTAGAGGGGCACCCAAACAAACTGAATTCCTTTTCCCATCTTCCTCCTGAGGGCCCCAAAAATTTGCCGGGCCCAAACCCCCTTTCCCCAAGGGGAGGGGCGCGGGGAACACGGGGTCAAAGGGAAAACCTCCCCCCTCCCCCCTCCCCCTTTCCCTTTCCCGGGAAAAGCTTCAACACAGCCCCCGACTTGCCCCGAGAGATGACCCGAGAGGGTGTGCCCCCACCATTGGGACTAGCTCTGGCCCCGAAACCAACTGCCTAATGAAAAAAACCGATGAAATTGTAAACTTCCGGGGCCTTTTGGATTTGGCCAGAAGAAAAAGGGTCCGTGTCCGCATCTGTGTCCGTCCTTCCCCCCTCCGGCGCGGCGGGACCTGTTTGTTTCAGAGTGTCCAAAAGATCGTTCCAGAACTAAGATCACCACAATGCTCAAAGCCCGGGCAAGGGGATTGTCCGGGACTGCCCCCTTTTTGGGGGCTTCTTTCCCCAAAAATGGCCCAAAGGGTGGTGCAGAAACTCTTTCACCGCCCCACTCTCGGGGGGCTCAACACCCTGAAGGGGCCGCACCGCTGCTGTCAGGGGGATTGTCCACTTCGTACTGCGTAATGGCATTGCGCTGGGTGGGGCCACAATCGTGGAGCAAAGTGGAGGGTGGAAAATTTCCCGCGTGTTCCCCCACGTCAACAATGAAAACGGTTGATGGGGGGGCCGAAAACTACCCCTGCAACGCAGCCAGGGGGGACGAAAACAGGGTGCGAATGGCGGAAAATGGGGGAACGAAGACTTCGACCTTTCCCCAGCAGGGGAGCCAGACCCGGGTAGCCTTTAGAAATTTTTGGGGCGACAACTTTAAAGACATGTGCCCCGGCCCGGGGTGTGCTCCCCGCCTACCTATCTTAAGGGTGGCCCCGCAAATTTTGCCCGTTTTTCGCACACCACCTTGCCTGGCACAAAATTTTTTGGCAAAACCCCGCCCGCCCCTCGGTCTCGGCGGAGAGCCCCCACCCAGGACTGACCTGTGTGGGGACCCCCCAAGACAGATTAAAAAATTTTAACACAGCCTGGTTTTTCTGGGCACGGAAGCCACCAAAGGACCTTGGGGGAAAAAAACCCCCGCACCATCCTTTTTGGTTTTTTAAGAGGGGGGGGGCGGGGCCAGCCTTAGAGGGCCCCTGTCACCCCCCCCGGGAAAACCACCCACCCCACCCATGAGCTGGGCACAGGAAATAGCGGGGCCCTTGGGCCGGCTTACAGTCGATGTGTCCCGGGGGGTCAGAAAAGGACCCCTTTCCGGACACAGATCAGACCAAAAAGCGGGTTTTAAATTTTAGATACACGTGGGGTGGCCAGGGGAGGGACGGCTTTTTTTGGGAAAGAAATGGCCCGCTTTGGCCTCTGGTTAAATTTGGGGGGAGGCAAGGGGCCAAAAGACTGGCGGAACCCCCTTTGTTTTCCACCAACGGAAAGGGAAAATTTCCAAAGCCCCAAAAAACCCGGCCCAACCCGACAATTTATTAACCCTTTTGCTTTTTGGGGTGGTTTGGGGTTTAAATGTTCTTCGCCCCAAACCGGGAAAAACCAAAAACGGCTCAGAATGGGCCCCTGTAAGGGGGTTTCAGGCCCTCAAACGGCGGAAGGAAAGGGGGAGGAAAGGGCCTTGGGGGTTCTGGTTTGGGAAATCCCGGGCGACGCTGGGGGGCTGAAGCGGGGGTCTGATTCCCTGATCATTACTCTGGGGGAGACATGGGGAGCTGAGGAACCCATTGGGGGGTGGCGGAGGAGCGGAGAAGAGGGTTGACAGGGTTGGAGGCCCCCGGGGTCCCGGGCTGGCCTTTTTTTTGGGCCCAAGGGTTTTCCTCCATTTTAACTCATGCCCTTCGCTCGTGACTAGACATTTGGTGGTGGGTTTAAACCCCTGAAAGGGTTTTTGCCTCAACTTTTTTAAAAGGGTTTTTCGGCAAAGGCACATATGACATCCCCTGGGTAATCAAGGGTTGGGCCAAAAAAGGCCCAGGCTTGAGATTCCCCCGGGGCCCTTTTTGACGGGGGAAAAGCGAGGAGCGGGGTTTTCGCTGACCGTGGGTGGGCGGAATCATACACGGGCTTTTTGCGACCCCCCCCCCTCCCTTTTTTTTAGACGGAAACCCCAAAAAGGGCACTTTCCCCTTTATCTTCCTCCTCCCCCCGGGGAAAGAAGCCCCTCCAACCCAAAAAAGCTGAAAAAGACCCCCGTTGGATCCGCAATGTCCTCATCATCATCCCAACAACCCAGGGGACTTCTCGTCCCGACATTCCCCGCATCCCGGGGGCTGCGGGGCTACAAGCAAGAGTACTGCAAGGGGTTTTCCGACCCCCCGGGATTTTTGCCGTTGAACCCCCGGGTTTTCCTTTCCCCCTCCCCCGATGGCATCATACTGGGGGTTTTAGAGCAGGGGAAAAAACAAACCTCTTTTTTGGGCCCCTTTATCTTTTTAAAATGCCTTCTACCCCAACCGCATTTTGTCAACAAAAAGGTCCCCAGAAAAAGGATTATCCCCAAAAGGGGGGGTACACGAGTTTTACATTTGGGCTGCTTCAGTTGGGCGGGGTGCGGTGATGGGGATGATGAAATTTTTTGGCCCCGGGCTGGGGGAAAGAAGGGGGTAAGACTGCTGGGTCAGGTTGCAAATTTAAACCCCTTTTAAGGACAAAATTGGCGACCTGTTCGTTACTGAGATTTTACCAAGGGGGGCCCTTTTACCCAGCGAGGCAGGCCTGACCGGGGCCCCGCTACTGGGTTAAACCGCTGGCAAAGCGTGTTTCCCACGCTGGGAAAGGGGCAACCCCTTTTCTTTGAACCCACTACCTCCTTTTCCCAACCCCCCCCCCTTTGCTTCGCTTTAAACCCCCTGAATTTCCTCCATGGGTTTAGAAAAAATTTTTAAAAAATTTTTTTTGGGGGGAAAAGGAAAGGGGAAAATTTTGGGAAAGTTCCTTATTAAAAACGGGCAAAACACCCGCTATTCTCAAATCCCTCAAAACAAAACAAAATTTCTTATTCAAAAAACCCCAAAAATAATCTTAAGGGCAACAAAGTTGGGGCCCCGCCAAAGTGTAAAAAAACACGAAACTGAAATTAAATTCGGAAAAAAAAAAGGGGATTTTTTTTTTGGGACCTATCAATTCACCTGTGGTAACAAAACCAAATTTCCGGGTTAAAAATTTAAATGCAAGGGGGGCTCTAATCAACAAAACTTGGGCTGGGGGAAAAGTTTCAAAAAACCGAAACTGTTTAAAGTAAATTTGGAAAAATAAAAGGTATTTTTTTGCAAAACCCATTTTAAAATTTACCTTTTGGGGGACTAAAAAATTGGGAGTATTCAAAATTTAAGGGTCAAGGTGCCTCAATAAAAAAAGGGAGTAAACACCCAAAAACAAAAAAAACACGTATCTTAATGTAATTTGGGTAAAAAAAGGTTTTTTTTGGCACCTAAACAAAACAAACCCGTCAAAATACCCAATTGGCCCGGATTCCAAATTTTAAATGCAAGGTGGCTCTAAAAACAAAAACTGGACTGGCCAAAAATTCAAAAAAAACACGTAAAACTTAATGTTTTCGGATAAAAAAAGGTATTTTTTGGGACCTATCAAATTTACCTGTGGTTACTACAAAAATTTTCTTTATTCAAAAATTTTAAAAAAGCAAAGTAGATCTATCAACAAATTTGGGCCGCGCCAAAGTAAAAAACAAAGTACGAAATGTATTCTGATAAAAAAAAGGTTAATTTTTTTGGGACCAAATCAATTCATCTGTGGGGGCAAAAAAAATTTCAGAAATTTACTTTAAGCAAGGTGCCCCCCCTTTAAACAAAGCAAAAATGGGACCAAAAATCAAAAAACCAAATTCTTAAGGAATTTGGATAAAAAAAGGTATTTTTTGGCACCATCAATTCACCTTGGTAACTACACAATTGTGGAATTTAAATTTTTAAATGCCAAATTTGGGGTCTATCAACAAATCGGACTGGGAAAAGTGCAAAAAACACGTATCTGTAATGTTTTGGATAATAAAAGGTATTTTTTTTTGGGATCTATCCCAAATTTACCTGTGGTGGGCTAAAAAAATTTCAGTATTCACATTTAAGTGCAAGGTGCCTCAATGAAAAAAAAGTTTAATGCGCCAAAAAACAAAAAAAACGTATCTGAAATTTTTTTCGGGTATTACAAGGTATTTTTTGGCACCTTAAAAACCTGTGCTGACTTGCTGTTCTAATTTTTAATTTCAAGGGGGATTTTATCAAAAAAAGGGGGGAATGGAAAATTGAAAATGCCCCCCAAACGAAAAAGTATAATGATAAAAAAGTGGAATTGTGACCTAAACCAAAAAGACCTCCCTTTCTAGAAAAGATGGTAAACCTATAATTCAGGCTCCCCAAATTTCCGGAAAAAAATATCAAAAAGAAAAATGTTAATAAAAAAGCTATTGCAATGCTACACTAATCTTGGGGGAACTTTATCCCCGTATTTTTTTATAAGCTTTTCTATTCGTATAATACAAGATATTTTTTGCACCCTTTTATTCCCCCTGTGGTGACAAAAAAATTTCTGGATTTTAAATTTAAAATTTAAGGGGGTAAAATCAAAAAAAGTGGAAGGGGGAAAATTGAAAATACCCCCCCAACCCGAAATGTATACTGATAATAAAAGGAGTTTTTTCAAACAAAAAAAGAGACCTTCATTTCTAGAAAAAAGTTGTATCCTATAATTCAAGGCTGCCCAATATCCAAGGAAAAAAATTTCAATAGAAAACTGTTAATAATAAAAACTATTGCAATGTCCCACCCAAAAACCCTTTTTTTAACTTTTAACCAGTATTCTTTTTAGGCTTGTCTGTGTTGCCATGGGGGCCCCCCTCCGCTTTTTCCCCCTTCCCCCCCCCCCCCCCCCCGTGACTTTAAAAACAGTAGATGCTCCTTTTAAAATTTTCTAAATAACTAATAAAATCTTCCAAACTCTAATCTAACTAAGTTTTTAAGGATCACAGCTAATATTTTGAAAGGGTTTTTCCTGTGAAGAAAAATAATAATTTCCCCGAGCTGTTTGGAAAACAAGCAAGGGGCACTTTCCCTTTTGCCCCTGAGAAAGCGGAGACACAAAAGGGTGAACGGAAAAAGCTTTTCCCATGTTTAAAAAGGGTCATGTATTTTTTTTCCCGCCAATCCCAAACCCTACCATCCCCTTTATGACAAAAACACACCACATCTCACCCTTTCTCTATTCTGTAACTGATTTGCTGGGGCCCCCAAAAAAACAGGGGTTTCCAAAAAAAAGGGGCATCTTAATAGATTTAAACACAATTTTTTAAACCCAAATTATCGGCCCTGCCCAAAAAAACCGGGTTACCAAAAAAAACTGTTCCGATTTCAACTTTGTCGATAAAAATCGCTCAACCCAATTTCCCTAAATACTACTTTTTTGTTTTACTCTAGTGAAATCTGCACCGATCTATATCTGTTTTATTGGTTTTTGTGTAACCCTGTTCCGTTACTAACTGGTGTGTTTTTAAATATCTCCCTGCTCTAGCAGCACTGGCCGGGATAGTGACGTCAATCGTTGCTTTAGAAAAAAAGGTTTTGGACGACAGCATCTTAAAAGCAGGAGTGAACTTTATTCCAAAGTGAAAAACACCATAGCTACGTTTCGGCCCGTCAATACATGGCCTTCTTCAATGCTTGCTTGAAGAAGGCCATGTATTGATGGCCAAAACGTAGCTATGGTGTTTTTCACTTTGGAATAAAGTTCACTCCTGTTTTTAAGATCCTGTCGTCCAAAACCGTTTTTCTGGAGATTACCCTTGGTGAGTTGTGGGCTTGCTCACCTTAGGACGGACTTTGCATTTATTACAATTGAATGATTGTGGAACTTAGTGTGCTGTTCCCATTTTGTGTTTTTGTGTCAATCGTTGCTTTGTCTTATCAACAGTGTAGGGGCTTTTTATGTTTGTTAGTGACAAACTTTAACCCTTTATAGCTCTGTAGCTTTGTGCCCTGCTGTTAACACTTTAAGGACGCAGCTATTTCAGATTTCTCATTTTAATTTTTTTCCTCGCAAGAGCTATAACTTTTTCCATCTACATAGTAGTATGAGGGCTTGGTTTTTGCAGAAGATGCGCCATTGCCCCTACCATATAATATACTAGGACACCCAACAAAAACATGTAAAAAACCAATTGTGCTATTTTTACAGGAGTTTTATTGTTAAAGAGTTCATTCTTCGATATAAATCACATGTGATCTGTATTCTGCAGGTCGCTATGAATCTGACAATAGCATGTAAAGTTTCTATTAGGTTTTCGTACTTTTAAAAAAATAAAAAGATTTTGTATATTTTATATTTGCGCTGCAGCACCATTTTCTGGATTTTTTATTTATATTTTTGTAGGCTTTATAAAAAAAATTTTAATATTACCATTTAGTCCCATAGGTGACTTGAATAAGTGGTCACCTAATTGCTTATCCTATATCAGGCAGTACTTATGTACTATCGTGTAAAGGGATTCCTTACATCTCCTATTACACACTCCCATTATAATTGCAGGGTGTAATAAGAGTACTAACATGGCAGCCATGGAGGCCTTCAATAGGCCTCCATGTGACATGGCAACTGATTGGCACTCTGAAATCGAATCATGGAGGCTAAGGGTTGGGTGCGGTCAGACCATGACCCCTTAAACTAAAATTAATAAGTGTTGATGTCTCTTATGATAATTAAACCTACTGGACTCCACCAGGTTTCTTTTGACATTTCTGATATTTTGCCATCACATTGAACAGATCCTTAATTAAAGATCCAGAAAGATTTATCTACTAGAACATGGAAATCCTTTTTAAACTCTTTTGCTTAGCCTACGATATTTTCAAGTGAGATATTGTTAAATATTCTTTATTTTTTGAGGATAGCTAGACTTTACTTTTTTTTTTAATACTTTCATGCAAAAAAACAAAAAAAAGTTGTCCAGCCATTTCAATATTATAGTCTGTGTCCCTGGAACTTTCAAAGTCACTTGGAAAATTAACATCCCTAGAGGACTTAATAAACCTCTCGCTCTTATTCTGCATTGAAACAGATCCAAATGATTTGGCATTAGAAATAAGATGTTCTAACAGGATTATGACATCATGTGGGAAGAATATATGAGCAGCTGTTGCATAAGCATTCTTGCTCAGCGGGGTCTACACTTATCCTCTCTCCTTCCTTTACAGTGCTAACTCATTGGAGAGGTGTAAATAGCTGTACTTGTGTATTCTTACCACAAAGAAAGCAGCTGATGCCCTCCAATATTTCCATGAAAGCATACAGTCATTATAGAGTAGCTAGGGTCAACATCCTTGTTGGTTTAACTGTTTAAATTCAAAGGAACACTGGGGCACATTTAGTCTGCATTATACATTTAGATTCTGCTATCTTCCTTTATAATATATATTGGTTGGCTTACTTCACACCAATCATTTCATCCAAAATTGTAGTACAATTTTAGCGCAAAGTGTCATGCATCCTTTTCGAGCTTGACACAAAAAATGTCTAAAACATAAAGTCATGCATTAGAGCAGTCTTTCCCAACTCCAGTCCTCAAGACCCAGCAACAGGTCATGTTTTTCAGGATCTCCCACAGAATGCACTGACACTAATTAAATCACCTGTGCAATGCTAAGGAGAGCCAAAAAACCTGTCCTGTTGCTGGGCCTTGAGGACTGGAGTTGGGGACCCCTGCATTAGAGTTCTCAACACAAGTTCCACCTGAATTCTAGCATAATTGCTATAGTAAATCTTCCCCAGTGTTCTTTCCCTAGAACTTTACTGTAATGTTCTATATTTAGAGCAACACACTGCTTTATTAAACAACGTTTCTCTAATTGAGAAATTAGAATTACATTACTTTACATTTAGCCATACGAGGGGCTGTTGATAAGTCTTTGGCTTTGTGGGGTTTTTTTTGTTCCTATGGTACTGAATGTTACATCACATGAAAGCCTTATGTGTCTAATATATGTTTTCAAAATGTTGTGTTTGTAGCTTATGGCAACAGTGATCTAGGCACGTGGGAAAACAAAATGGCGGAGTCTAAGGTGATATTCACAGCAAATAAGAGCAGAGGAGTGAAAAAATTCTTGTTTCTGAAAGGAAAGTCCGCAAAGGATATTCATAGTGATATGTCTCAGACATTGCGGGATGAATGCCCTTTACATTCTATAGTTAAGAACTTGGTTGCCAAATTTAAAACGGGCCACTTCAGCACCAATGATGAGGAATATCCTGGATGACAGAGAGTTGTTGTTGTTCCGGAGATCGTCGATGCTGTGCACAACCTCATACTGGCGAATCGGCAAATTTTAACTAAAGGAATAGCAGACATCACGGGGATTTCTCGTGAACGTGTTTGTGTCATTATCCATAACATATGAACACGAAGAAGCTATCTCAAAGTGGGTCCCCAAATGTTTGACAACAGATCAGAAAAGCATGCGAGTGAAAACTTCCCGGTCCATTTGTCAGCGTTTCCGGACTGATAAGAACTTCCGGGATTAACTGGTCACCATGAATGGGACCTGGATTTCTTTGTATGACCCTGAAACCAAGGAGCAGTCAAAAGAGTGGAGGCACAGTGGTTCTCCTCATCCAAAGAATTTCAGGGTGCAAAAATCAGCCACTAAGGGGATGGCGTCTGTGTTCTGGGACAAGGAGGGCGCGCAGCTAGTGGACTACCTTCAAAATGGTTCCACCATCAATGCAAGGTATAACATTGAACTTTTGGAGCAATTGAAGGCAGCTCTGAAGGCCAAAAGGCGCAGCAAGCTGTCCAAAGGAATCTTGTTCCTGCCTGACAACGCTTCCGCTCACACTACACAAGAGACCACAGCAAAACTGGTGGAGCTAGGCTTCCAATTGGTTGACCACCCACCTTATTCACCAGATCTACCTCAAGGGTACCAAATTTCACACCATTTCTAATGCCATGACTGCTATGAAAGACTGGTGTGAGGCACAACCGAAATCTTTCTTTTTGCAAGGCTTACAGAACTTGGAATACTGATGTAAGAAGTGTGTTGACATCAGTGGAGAGTATGTGGAATAAATGTAAAGTTTCACTTTCCTATCTCGTTTCTTTCTGGGTAAAACCAAAGACTTATCAGCAGCCCCTCGTATATTTACACAAGATATATGCATAGTTTCTAGGAGGTGCACAATGTTACAAAGCCTAGTCTAGGTCAGACAAGAACAATTCTGATAAAAACTATCAACTGTCACTTAACAATACCTATAACCATAGAGGAGTGAATTTCATGGAAATTTAGTGCAGCTATTGGATCTGCTCTGAATTTGACTCTAATATATGAAGTCCCAAGGAACTGAATGATATAGGGAAACTACTTGGGTAGCAGACACTACAGCTGGAACTAGACACAGTTAGCAATGGAAAATGGAGAGTACTTTCCATAGATTTAAAGTTACTGTATGTGCAAAACAATAGCAGTCTGACATCAATAATGTGTTTAATACTCTGGAGTTGCACCCATTTATCACATAACAGGCACCATGGACCAGTTTGAATATATAAAATTACTGGAAGAGGTAATGTTGCCTTATGTTGAAGATAACGTGCCCTTGAAATGGGTGTTTCAACAGGACAATGACCCCCAACAGCAAGCGGGTAACACCCTGCTTCCATAACAACAAGATTGATGTTATGAAGTGGTCAGCCAAACCCCAGACCTTGATGCAAATGAGAATTTGTGGATTGACATCAAAAATGCGTTTTTGGATGCAAACCTAAAAATGCAAAGGAACTGTGGAATGTTGTACAGTCTGCTTGGACTGGAATACTTATTCTAAGGTGTCAGACATTAGTTGACTCCATACCACAAAGCTGTAAAGCAGTTCTCAGAAATAAAGGTTACATAACTAAATATTAGTTCGGTGATATACAGAAAAGCTAAATCTGGGAACAAATTTCAGTTTATATTGTAAATATTCTAGTCGGGTAATGATAATGCACATACTATTTTTTGGAACAGCCTCTTATTACATCTTCTTCATTTTCAGTTTATAATTTGATACTTCAATCATGTTTTCATTTGTATGTGAATGTGCAGGAATCCCACTGCCTTTATGTATATGGAAATACTGTACATGCTATTATGTGGATTGAGCTTTTTCTCTTTTGTTTGAACCACAATGCTATAATTTTGCATATAACTGTATATGTAGCAACAGTGCATATGCTCACCTACCACTCTATACAACTTGTCCACACCATAGTCATGGTTGTGTGTAGGAAGCAATGTCAAGATCCACAGACTTGCAGACTTGTCTAGGGCTGAGTATTTCCCTTCTGACCACCACTTATCTCCTGCATTGTGACATTCTGCCAGGAGTTGCACATATGCGAAAACTTTGGGTTCTTAGAGGCATTAGTTGACTGGCATTAATTCCAGCTTACGCCCTTCTGACCTGGCTTTCATAAAGGTTCTTCACCCATCACTCTGGTCTAAGCAAAAGGGGTTTCTATACTCTGCTAAGATGTCCCTGTTCCTACTTTGCTTGTCATCAACCTGCCTTGTTATAATCACTATGTTTTCTGACCGTTGCCTTTCCTGACCTTTGCCTTTTTATTGACCGTGGTGGTACTTCACCTGCTATGACCACTTCACCTGGCTACTATTAAAGCTCACTGCCTTGGTACCATGTCTTGGTGTCTTCAGTTTTGCTACATGTCAGCTGTTATCAGCTGGGAATAGTAATCTGGGAATTCACTGTGAGAAAGTCTAAACCTTAAGAGGGTTAATGTGGTTTTCCCATCTCAGACATTTATGGTATATCAAAAGGAAATGCCATGAATGTCTAATTGGTACAGATCTTTAGAATGGACCCTTGAACTTCTTCATTTAGAACGCAGAGATGGCTGAGCATGTGCAGGAATCTCCATTCATTTCATTTGGAGTTCAAAGTACAGCACAGCACACACACTCGGCTCTGTTTGGAACTCCCATAGAACAGAATGGAAAATGCCATACATGCACAACTACCTCTCCGTTCTCTATAGCTGGGTTACTCCCTTATCCTAAAATGGAAGTTAGATGATGGAAATAACTTTTTAAAGTGAACCCGTCAGTTGGTTTATGCTGCCCTATTTGAGAGCAGGATGGGGGAGAAGTTGAGCGCTGTGATATATAGGTTTATATAATTTGACCAAAACACACAGAAAAACGGGACACTGTTTACTTAAAAATCACAGAAAACAAAGCAAAACTTACTCCTATAGAGGAAGGTTAAGAATCTGTTCTCAGCAGGAGGCCATATAAGCCCCAGTGCACCATAGTAGATACACAGGTGCAGAATACTGATGAACAATCACTTACATACATGAGGGGGGCAATTCCTTAGTACATAACTGTACATAAGATAAGAGCCAGTTTACACCAGCATGCAGAAGAGGTGCACAACCATACTGCAGAGTTTGCTCAAGTGCAAAAATACTAATAAATAACCACTCTCACACCTACTGTCCATGAAAGGGGTGATTGCTAGAATTAAAATTGCATATTTGTAAGGCTGGGAGTGCTGTCATAGAGTTAGGTGTTGTGCACCATGCTGGCTTACAAACTATTGTTGACACTAATATTATTTGACTGAGCGGATTGCCCACCATACTCCAACTGCAACACAAAATATTGATACCCCATGCTCCCCAGTACCATAGGGCCAAACCACATACTGAAAAAAATATCACACCTGAGGTATTAATTGATATTTTGGAGAAAATATGCCAGCTCGCAACCCACATTAAGGGTTCTCATTGTCTTACCAATCCTTACATTACCTTTACTAGCAAATTATAAAAACTCACAGAAAAAATGGGACATTTTTTAATTAAAGAAACAGAAAAAAATATGTACACAGTATGTGCTATTTTAATATTAGCACTAACACTAGTATTTTTGTACAGTATGGTATTCTGCGACTTTTTCATGCTGGTGTGAGTTGGTTCTTATCTTATGTGCAGTTATATACTAGGCAATTGCTCCCCTCAAGGCTAGTAGGTGTTTTTCGTGGAGTTCCGAGTTTTGCTAAGGGACTCATGGGTACTTGTTACTCCCCTACTACAAGTTTACACGACAAAGATTTCTAGTCAGAAATCCACGCAGATTCGGATTTGAAAAATCATCAAAAATCAACTGTAAAACCATCCCCATAGACCTTTGCTGTAGTCCACACTTGGAGGTCGGATTTCAAAACTGCAATTTTTTCTTAAAATGTAGAATATGCTCAATCTTTCACTGTATTTTACTTGGAAAATTTACTATTGAAGTCAATGAGATGGCATGAAAAAGCTTTGGGTAACATGTATGAACGTTGGTGCTGACAAGCCAGTTCTAAATAGCTTTAAGGCAGTGTAGAATTCTGCAGAATGTATGAACCTGTTCTTCTGCAGGTCATATATACAGGCGCATTGTAGTGCCAATATGACAACTCAGGCTCAGGCAGATCACCTTTAACTTGGTCTGCCTGTTCTAACTGTGTCTACTTCTATGAATGTGGTGAGATGCCCCCAAAACTCCTCAAATCTTTGGAGCATTAAAATGTGTCTTTGGCGCTTTACAAGTGCACTTATCATGCCAAAGTTTGGAGTGCACCTGTTCATACATTCTTTTTGGCTCAAATTACACCAGAAAAGTCCCGTTCATACTTGTCGCCCTTTGAGTGAATTTTGTGGCATGGACCCATGTCCAAAAACTCAGTAGTGCTCTATGATGCACAAATGATTGAAAAAACAAATAGAAAACCATGTCAAAAATCCAACAGAAATATGCAAAAAATGGAAAGAAAAGTTAAAAATCCTCAGGTTGTCGTGTAAAATACTGTTCAAATACTCAGCTGATGATGCAGTATTAGGATTCAGAATCTGACAAGTATTTTGTCCTTTGTCGTGTGTATGTACCCTTAATATGATTTAGTTGTTGAGTCGAGACCATTTTACTTGTCTGTTTGGTATAATCACCTTTCTGACACTTGCCAACATTGTCTTGCTGCTTTTTCAGATGAGTACATGGCAAACAGCCCAGCAGACAATATATGTAATTGTAGAAATGTAATTACACCTACTATTGTTGCTCTTTGTTCATTAATGGTTTCCAATATAATGAAATGGGAAACAAACAGCTTCCAGTTTTAACTAAAATGCTCTAAAATTGTTGTCCAACCACCTCCCTGTTTAATAACATTATCGCCTCTGAGCATATGTCTGTACCACACAACAGACAGATTAAGAAGTTTGGAATAAAGCGTGTTAAAGTATGCCTGTTCATGTACAAGGAGTTTTGTTTAATACTAAATTCTCTGGCTTATGTGTTATAGTTAGTATTACACAATTTTTTATTCACATTCTTTGACTACATTCCAACTTCCATTATATACAACCTGCTCTAATTACCATTTTTCATTTTTCCTGCCATTTAGTCAATCAGTAATTTCATATTTCCTATTTAGTAGATTTTTTTTAGTATTTTACACAGACACAGACACAGTCCTATTCCCTGCCCTTTTCTCTGCACTCTGGCTACTTTGCTTTTAAAGGGGTTTTGCCACCATGTAATGTTGACGTGGGAACCTCCAAAATGGGTATTTAATCACTTTTCTAAATATATGTGATTACAAAAAGTGAAGACTCTGAGAGCTACAGCATTTCTCAATCCCCCTTAGTTACCTGAAAGCTTCGACTAGACACGACCAGAGGAGCTGACAGGCCGCACTTGTGTGAAACACTTCTTATCTGATGACAGGGAAAATGAATGAGCTTTTAAGGGAAATGGAAGAAAGTGCAGTCTATGAGGATGTGTCTTGCTGTATTGAGAATCCACTGTTGTCCTGTTATTATTTCACTTAAGTTTTGAGACGCTCCCTTAGTCCTCACTCCTTGCTCACCCCCTCCCTCTCTCCCCTGCAGCCTTCATGAGTCAGCATGATTTGTTTATGTTCTACTCCCCTGCTGATAAGAGTTAAGTAACTGGCGTCCTGGCAAATCCCCTTTAAAATGCCAGTGCATGGTGCTGTTTACATTCCTTCACCAATGCCCACACACCATTTCTTCTACCAGTTTCCTCACCTGGCTTGTCTCCTGTATGATTTCTGCATCTGTCACCTACCCTGACCTTCTGACTGTTGCCTTTGATAAGAAAACTATGCCTGTAAAATATCTACCTTATCCTACAGTGCAGAACCTATTAACATGAGTTTTTGCTATCAAAAGGCTACACTTAGATATTAGCAATATCAGGGTTCACTACAGCAAAGTATACATGAACAGGGGTTAAAGGGTAAAGTTCACCCCTTCGGACTATGCTCCTCAACATAGCCTTGTGTCAGAAGGAAGTTTGTTTTAAAACTCCTTCACACAGTGTTGTTTTAATGCATCTAAATATGAATGTCTAAAAACCTGCCTTTCAGATCTTTTTTTACATGCAATTTTACTGACATTTTTAGTGTGGACCATTTTGTATAAGCATTTTTAAAAGCCTACAAGGGAAAAAAAACACTATAACTCTAGAACGGTATATTTTGATAAAAACTCCACTGACCTATAAAATGCCGCTAAATGTGTAGACAGACAATTTTAGATTTTACTATTGACTTTTAAAGGGGTTCTGCCACGATCTCATCTCATACCTCCTGCAGCCAGCTTTTCAGCTCTGTGTGCTCAGAAGGAGGCGTGTGTGATCTGTTTGAATTGCATATCATGTGACCCAGCAGGATGACATCACAGGCCTTTCCTCTCTCTAGTCAAAGAAAGGTCTGTTTATGTAAAGCATTGTGAGTAGCTGAGAGGTAAAGCTTTAACCTCACAGCACAAGGGTCCTCGGTTCAACTCCTTACAGGAACCAAACCTGTGGATTTTATTTCTCTTTATCAATGCACAGACCTCATTGAGGTTTCTTTTTTATTTATTTGCACTGTTTGACTAATTATTAAGGCGTACAGAGGACAGGAGTAGAATGACAGCACCTGGGGTTTGAACACTCAGTAGCTGCCTGAGAGGAGAGGTGATGTCTGAGCATGTGCGACCAGGACTGAGGAGCTCTCAGCCCTGGTCATATCCCCTGGAGACGAGCTGTAAACAATGGAGCAGCTAAGACAAAAACGGTCCAGACTTTTTAATAATAATGAATTTGTTATTTCATTTGCAAGCTTTCTACATCAATTTTACTTCGTGGCAAAACCCCTTTAAATAATCTTTGGCTGCTGCATTTTATTACAAAAAATCCATGTGGAAAAAATGCCATGTAAAGTGCTGCTAAAGCGGTGTGTAACATCGGCCTAAAGGGGTTGTCCACTGGAAGGACGTTCTGGGAACTATTTTAGTTTGTTTACTTGCTTTCTATATAAATATTGTGTGTGATGCATTTTATCTGTTTTATGGAATTAAATTTTTAAATTGATGTGTTTGATTACTCTGTTTATAAATAGTGTGTTATGTGTCATATCTGTTTTATGTTTACCGTAAGGGTATGTTCACACGGCTTAATTGCGGGGCGTACAGTACGCCTTGTAATTAAGCCGGGTGATGAGCGCATACTCCCGTGGCGCGGGGGGGAGGGGCCCAACAGACATGCATTACTCGCTGACCTGTCATTTATCTCCCCACGTGTACAATACGATTGTATTGTACCCCCAGGGAGAGGAGGCGTAATCCATAGTTCCCTATTACCGTAATGATTGGGGCGCATTTCTCTTGTATTAGAGCGCAGTACGCTGCAAATACGTGGCAAAATGCGCCCCAAAATAAGCCGTGTGAACTTACCCTAAGGCTGGTGCCACACAGCAAAGGACAAAAAACAGTCGAAAGTCGACCGGTTTTTTCCGATGCTCGACTGCGGTTTTTGACACTGTATTGGCAAAAATGTCGTCAGTTCTCATTCTTTTGCAGTTCATTGTATGGGATGATGAAAAAACTAAAGACGCCGGCGTATTATACAACATGTTGTATAATACAACAGCGGCAGAAGACTAGTGAAGAAGACAACAGGTTGTTTTTTCTATTTAAGTCTCTGGACTTTAGAATCGTCAAACTGCTGGAAATGCGATCGTTTTGCATTGCTGTGTAGATGTAGCCTAAATCTACATTAGCTCTCCCTGGACAAAAGGGAAGTGGTAGGTTATTATGTGCAGTTTAAGCAGCTCAGCTTGGTGTGGGGGTTTTAATTAATATGGATGTTCCGATGAGGGAAGGTATGAGAATGAGTAGTAGAAGACAGATTAGTAGAAGAAGATATCTGTCACCAGGACCCTTATGTAGCTAAGCACAGGAAATATAAATACTGGAAAAAAAATTATGCATCAAACAAATCTTGGCCATATTCTGTTTTCCATAACTCACTTATGAGATTATGGCCAAAGAATCCAACCTCCTATATCAAACACTAGAATATTCGGCTTTAGGGAAGCACAGAGTGGAATATCAAGTTATGAACCAGTCATATTCACATTTAGTATGCCTGGATTGGTAAATGTATGCTTGGGAACTTGGCAATTGTAATTCTTGACTGACAGACTCCGAGAAGGAGTTATGACACAGGCTGGAATTATGATCACTTAAGTGTCCAATTTACAAACAAAATCACAGAAAAATTGGACATTATCTACACAAAAAACTTTTATGCATGTCTTTTATATTATAACTTTTGTAACTTAGCACTGTATCTTTATATTAAAGGGGTTTTGCCACGAAGTGAGCTCCTTACCTCCTTATCAGTTCAGGTTAGAATTTAAACAAATCATGCTGAGTCATGAACGCTGCAGGGGTGAGAGGGAGGGGGTGAGCAGAGAGTGAGGAAGAAGGGAGGGTCTCAAAAGTTTACTCAAATAATAACATTACAACAGTGGATTCTCTATAAAGCAGACAGACTCATACACTGCACATTTCTCCCCAGCCCCTTGAAAGTTCATTCATGTTCCCTGTCATCAGATAAGAAGTGCAAACACGCAAGTGAGGCACTGGATGTCAATTATCTAGATTTTTCTAAAGCATTTGATACGGTGCCACATAAAAGGTTGGTAAATAAAAATGAGAATGCTTGGACTGGGGGAAAATGTGTGCAAGTGGGTAAGTAACTGGCTCACTGATAGAAAACAAAGGGTAGTAATTAACGGTACATACTCAGACTGGATCGCTGTTACTAGTGGGGTACCACAAGGGTCAGTATTGGGCCCTATCCTCTTTAACATTTTCATTAATGATCTTACACAGGGAATACACAGTAGAATATCGATCTTTGCAGACGATACTAAGCTCTGTAAAGTAATCAACACAATAGAAGACAATGTGTTATTACAAAGGGATCTGGATAAGTTGGAGGCCTGGGCAGGGAAATGGCAGAGGAGGTTTTACGCTGGTAAATGCAAGGTTATGCACATGGGAAGAGAAATCCATTACATGATTACATGTTAAATGGAAAAACACTGGGTAAAAGTGACATGGAGAAGGACTTGGCCTGGTGGACAGTAAACTTAATTGTAGCAGCCAGTGTCAGGCAGCAGAGCCAAAGCAAATAGGATCATGGGGTGCATTAAAAGGGGCATAGATGCACATGATGAGAACATTATTCTCCCATTATACAAGTCACTGGTTAGACCACACATGGAATATTGTGTACAGTTTTGGGCACCAGTGCACAGGAAAGACATTGTAGAGCTTGAACAGGTACAAAGGCGGGCAACAAAAATAATAAAAGGACTGGGTGGACTACAGTACACAGAAAGATGGCAAGATTAGGGTTATTTAGTTTAGAGAAAAGAAGGCTTCGGGGGGACATAATAAATATGTTTAAATACATCAAAGGTCAATATAGAGATCTCTCCCAAGATTTATTTATACACAGGGCTGTATCTAGAACAAGGGGGCATCCTTTACGTCTTGAGGAACGAAAGTTTCTACATAAACATAGAAAGGGATTCTTTACTGTAAGAGCAGTGAGACTATGGAATTCTCTGCCAGAGGGACTGGTCATGGTGAATTCAATAACCGAGTTCAAAAAGGGTTTGGATGCATTTCTGGAGCATAATAATATAACAAGTTATAGTGTCTAGGATTCAGGAGAGGGGTCATTGATCCAGGGATTTTTCTGATTGCCAGATTGGAGTCAGGAAGGAATTTTTTCCCTAAAATGAGGACAATTGGCTTCTACCTCATTGGGGGTTTTTGCCTTCCTCTGGATCAACACCTTAGCACAACAGGCTGAACTAGATGGACGACTTGTCTTTTTTTAGCCTTACAAACTATGAACTATGAAACTATGAAACTAAGCGCGGCCAGATCAGCTCCTGTCAGCTCCTCTGGTCATGTCTAATGCAAACTTTAAAGTAACTAAGGGGGACTGAGCAATTCTGTAGCTCTCACAGGCTTCACTTTTTACAATCACATATATTTAGAAAAGTGATTAAATACCCATTTTGGAGGATCCCACGTCAATATTACATCGTGGCAAAACCCCTTTAAAGCCTAAAACTTTAATAGGTTTGTTGCCCAAAGGATCCCTGAATATTCCTGTCGCATTTGAGTGCCTGCTGGTGCATGTTACCTTTAGCATTGAGTCCTTTCACTCTCTTGAAAGGTGGGGGCAGTGTGTGTGTTCCTGGGGGTGTTGATAGTTTGAGGGTATGTGTGGTGTTCAATGTGTAGCCTGATTAAGAGGCGAGTGTGAGACTGAGCTGTGAAGTAATGCAGGGCCGTCTTTTCCATTGTGCAGGGTATATGATCCTTCTGATCAGCTGCCTAGCCTGCCCAGTGGTGTTACTCGGCCCCTGTGCTGGGTCCAGGTGGCACATCCAGCCTAGGAGATGCTGGAAGCAACGTCCCGGGGTAGATGGCGTGATGACGTCATGGCGCTCATGCCGGACACTACCTCCTGGAGTCAGCTCCTCAGTTGGGGAGCGTGGAGAGGTGAGTAGCATTTTTATTTATTATCTAAGTTAAGGCGGCCATATCTACCTACAGGGGGCTGTACACACAGGGGGCTGTATACCTCCCTACAGGGGGCTGTGTATACAAGGGGCTGTATATAAAGAGGGCTGTGTACCTACCTGCAGGGATCTGTGTACCTGCCTACAGGGGGCTGTATATACTGGGGGCTGTGTACCTACCTACAAGGCACTGTATACCTACCTACAGGGAGCATGTATGCCTACCTACTGGGGGTATATATACTCCCTACTTAAGGTTGTGCAACATTACTAGCTACTTACTTAATGGGGGCGCCCACAAAAGTGGTAGGAATTAATAAGGAAGTGCCAGAAAAGTGAGAAGTCTAAGATGTTTGTACGTTAAATTCTGCAGGAACAAGTTATGGTCGCGAGGAGAAAAGGGAAAAAAACTACTTAGAGAACAACTCATTAGATAAGACATCTCCTGTAAGTCCCTGAATGTCAGGGGTTATTTTGCTTCTGTATTGGATCAGTGCTGTATTCATTGTCATGTGTTGATCACCTGAATTGGTGTCTGACCACTTTGTGGTCTCTCTATATGGCTATATTGTAAGTTGTACCTTAGCTGGTGTCTCTGTGGTCTCTATATGGCAGTGTTGTAGGTTATAAGTTTGTTATCCCAGACCCAGTGCACGGCTCTGCCCAGGGGCCTAAAATGCTGTTAAGATGACCATGGAGTAGAGTATCCTGGTTACCCCTTTCCTGCACATTGTGGGGATGAGCAGGGTACGCTACTTCATAGCTCAATCTCACCCTCACCCCTTAATGAGGCTATAATTGAGCACCACATTGAATGCCTGAATTTCTTGGCTATAATCTCATGAGCGAGTTTAAGGAAAACACGGATTATGGCCAACATTTGTTTGATGTACGGTATAATTTTTTACACTGTTTACATTCCATGGGCTCTACTATCTACGGGGTCCTGGTAACAGATAGTCTACCTTCAACTACTTATTCTCATACCTGTCCCCATTGGCACTTCTGTGTTCAAAAGTCCAGGAAAGAAAACAGAAGACCAGAAAGACCCAGCACTGGAACGAGGGACTGGAGGAAGGTGGGTATAGATTTTTTTTTATTTTAATGCAGTCCTATTGGAGGGTGCTATAATTTTTCTTATGGATTGTACAGCCCCTGAAAACAGTCAGTCGCCTCTACATTAGGGTGTCTTTGGCTTAGGGCTAACAATAGACATGTGTTTATAAAGCCTACTTTTTAAGAAGACAAAATCAAATTTTTCTTTGCATTTAAGTCAGACTCTTAGGGCGACCAGTATGTATGGGGCTGCGCTAGTATTCTGGTGTCCTTTCAGCCCCAAAACTGTCGCAGCCCAGTTCTCTTGAGGGGCACTCTGGAGGCGTGTCGTACCACAACCATATGGTTCTACACATTTATGACTGGAACAGCCAGATCAAGTAAAAAGTGGTTTCTTTGAGCCTGAGTTGCTGTAGTGGAACTAGAAAGTGACAAATCTATGACCTGCAGTAGAACAGGTTCATCGATTCTGGCGCATTCTACACTGCTTTAAAGCTATTTAGAAAATTCCTCTATGCACCTAGATCATACATGTCTCCCTTAGTGTATCTGGCTTGTAAGGATTTAAAAGGATTAGAAGTATCCAGGTCAAGATTAAAACTAGAAAGTATCAACATGCTTACTCTGAGAATTGTTAGACTTTCTTTTTTCTTAAGGTACAACTCAAGATAACATCACTGAGCTTTTTCTGTAAATTTTACACTGGAAGTGCTAATATTTTTTAAACTGTTATTGATATACTGTAGTCAAAGTGAATACTAATGCTAAAATATAACTTTAAAAAATCTGTTAAATTATAAAATAATGAACAAACTTTTCCTAGTTTTTTAATTTAAGGTCGACATTTCCCAACACACCAACGCCAGTTTTTTGGTCTATTTTGTGCCGAGACCACTTTTGACACCATATTCTTGATGTAAATGAACTGTTGTACACCAAAACTAGGCGCATTATACGCCCTAGGTGCACTTTGTAATGCACCTAAATATGGTGCGCTGTGCGCCCCCATCGCGCAATGTGCCTATTGAGGCACATCACATATGTCATGTGCCTCCGTTGGGTAATGTGCCCCGATAGGCGCATTACATACACTACCAATGATATGCTATGTGCCGCGATATGCGTAATGCGCCTTTTTAGGCGCATTAAGTTTTCTATGCAAGGTATACCTGACGCCAGTATTTTAAGAGGATCAGACTTTCTGGCGCACTTTAAACTGATTTAATGCGCCTAAAACTGGCGTGGAAACGCCATTTGTCTGACATGTCGCCATTGTTGACCAAAAAAAAATTGAGGCATTTGCTGTTATAACATTCATGAGAAAGCTTTCCTCAACATTTTGCTGTGTGTCTATGGGAATTTGTACCCCTTAAACCAAAAGACTAACTGAAAGGTTAGACACCAATGTTGAATCTTTGGTCTGGCAATTTTTTTTTTATAGGGTTGAGGTAAGGGATCTTACACAAATGTACCCCCACCAGTCTCATTAAACATGTCTTTATTGGCTACACTTTCTGCATAGGGGATAAATCATGCAGGATTGGGAACAGACCACACAGTTATAAGTATCTAATTTTTCAAAATGTCTGTATGTTGTAGTATTAACATTACCCATAAATGGAAATAAGGGTCCAAACCGGAAGAACAGCCTCATTCCCTTATCCACCAAATTTTATATAAGGTACTATGCATTACGGTAGATAATCTTTTCTCCAGGCAAACCAAGACTTGTCCATATGACTGCCAGATAATGCAACATGCACTTTAGAGAATGTTTCCACTTCTCAGAAGGCCAGTGACAGCATGCTTTACACCAGCTGACAGCAGGACTGGGACAAGGTATTCTGGTGCCCTAGGCAAATAAGGAATATAGTGCACACCTCAATAGAAAATTCTGCCTACTCCATGCCTCCTTGTGCCCCCTTTTCTGCTTGGGATGAAGTGATGCCCTAGGCCAGACATCCTCAAACTGCGGCCCTCCAGCTGTTGGGAAACTACAACTCCCATCTTGCATTTATATAATCTATAACAGTGGGAATGATAGGAGTTGTAGTTTCCCAACAGCTGGAGGGCCGCAGTTTGAGGATGCCTGCCCTAGGCGGTCGCCTACCTTCATCTACCCATCGTACCAGTCCTGGTTGTCAGCAATCTTAGCTCAAGCTATCTTAATTGAACAAAACCAAGGTAACACTTGGTGAACAAATGTTGTGCTATGAGACAGCTGATATGGATAGATGTTAACTTCTCTTTTTATCCACCATTATTTCAGATGTTGCCATCTTAACCTTTGACCACATGCTGCTACAGGTTCATAATGACTTTCAATTGGTGTAGTGCATTTTGATGAACATTGCTAAACTTTGTCAGTAATATGTGCACATTTAGTAAATAAATAACCCTTTATAATCACAAATAATGTATATGGTCAGGAAGATAATTGTGCACCATTGGCTGGATGACATCCCATCCACTTTATGCGGGCTTATTCATAAAGCCAACAGGCGGCTTTCTTTAGAGAAGGGAATTTATACAAAGAAGAGACTGGTTCCAAAATATAACAAACTATGGTCAAAATGGCTGAACACTCTGGTCTAAGCCCAAATAGCCTGAAGGGGTTTTCTCACCATGCTGTTTTACAGAGCCTGCTCTTCAGAGCCAGCTTCAAGCTTCGACTTCCTGGTTAGGTTATGGGTAATTCTACAGCTCTGTTATTCCTGGCTGATTCTTTTAGGAGGACTTTGTTAAAGGGGTTGTCTCACTACATCAATTCATCTTACCTCAGTCCTGTTTTCTTGGTTTCACTTTGAATTCAGGGGCGTGTTTACTGGCTTCTACTAGGCTGCAGTAGAAGCCAGGTCTGTAGCTATAGCGACCAGCACTGGCAGCCTATCAGGATAGATCAAACAAGTCTGTAGCCATAGTGACCTGAGGAGCTGATGCAGCCCATAAAAGAGGGGATATCTCAGAATAGGTAGGATACTGTTAATGGACACATATTGTTTTTAAAAGATCTTTAACATAAAAAGCAATCCTTGTAGTGAGACAACCCCTTTAACAGAATGTTTTCTTAGAGTAAGGCAGAAAGCTACAGAGCTCTGACGGTTTTAAGTTTGTCAGTAACATACATACACAAGCTCCTGTTTTACTGATACTTCACACCTGAGAGTGAGGTCCCCATGCTACATCGTACAATGCAGCTGGAGTAACGAGAGCAGAGAGGTGGACGGTAATATATGGAAGCCTGTGTACAAAAACAATATATAAAATCTGCTCTGTCTTCTAAACAAAGCGAAATCAGAACAGCAATGAATTTGGTAATAGTCTTTATTTACTTATGCCTATATGTTTAAAGCAAATCAATGTGGTGAGAAAACCCCTTTAACTAGACAAAGATTGTTAGGCCTCTTTTAGGTTCCTATTATTGCTGGAATGTCTTTGGTGCGCTTCAAGTATGATTTTTACTCCTTTTATGAAGAGATGTGCTCGTCTTTTTCTTAAATGTCTCATTAACTTATGTTTCTTTTATTATTCTTATATCATCTTATGTATAACAAAGTGTCAGTATTGGTAGAGCTGACTGGTTTATACCTGTGAACTATTGTAATGCCATGCAAAGGGGTGAGGGTTATTGAGTAAATCTTCTATCCTTTATGTCACCAATAAAAAAGTACTTGATCTTAAAAAAAAAATATCACTTTAGTGAATCTGATGCCACAGTTATATTCGGAGTCAGAGAGATTAATCGGAAAAAACAAGGTAATACTTTGTATTACTTCTCGTTATCTGTGACAATGCTACTAATATACAGTAAGTGCACTGGTCATGTTATACAGTTGTGTATACCTTAAAGGGAATGTGTCATCAAAAAATGACTTACTGTTTAACTCACATTTTTATGTTAAACACTTTTTTTAGGAATTTTTGGTTGTGTTTTTTTAATTTTCCACATCACTTTCAGTATTTTTTTTTAATAATTCTTAAGTCCTGCAGTTCTCACTTTGGCCACTAAGCCTAATAATCGACTGACACCCTGCTCTGTTTAGAGAGCTTTTCAGCAGTGTGCTCATTATCAGTAAAAGCAGGGTCCCACTGAAAGGAGACACCATTGTGTACAGATAACACAGAATCCACCAGTCACAAGACGAGATGTCACAGCTCCCCCTCTCCCCTCTCTTCACAGAGAAAACTCTCCTGTACAAGTCTATGGGACAGAAATCGTCTTAAGAATCCTGTGTGCATGAAGCTGCTGTAAAGTATCACTCTGCCTGCTGTTAAAGCAGTGCAAGCAAGAATGTCTTCCCCATAATCATATATATATAATATATATATATATATATATATAATAGTATATATATATATATAATATATATATATATATTGGGCCGAATAGAGAAATCTACAATCAGGAAATAAAAACGACTGAGAGGAAAAGAATATGGATCAGGGGCTTGATTTAATAAGTAAAAAAAAAAAATGATGACAGATTCCCTTTAAGCAGTATTCATGTAATGTGTAGGTATTTGTGTGTGAATGTGATGAAGCTTCTTGGTGCAAAGAGGCTGGTACCATGGACTTGAGTTATGTACGGCAAAATGAGAACATTATTAACTACTGAGGTTTTACCATAGTAAAAACTGATAGACCACCATGTAGGTATATGCCCACACTGTTCCCAAGAAACACCACGTAAGCTTGCTTTGTGGGCAGTGATGGAAAATCCAAAGATGCATGCTGTGCAAACATGGAAATAAGTCTCCTACCACTGTAGAACCATCTACCATCTAATTCCATTAAAAACAATTTCTAATTTAAATAAGATGAATGGAAGCAATTCATAACAAGTCAAGCAATAAGAAGACTGTTTTGAATAAACTATGCTACTATTTATATGTTTAACCTCTTCTCGAACATGGTCATACCCATATGTCCAATGTGGAGAGGTGTGCCTGCAAATGGATGTATGGGTACATCCAGGCTATGGTGCACGCAGAACCCACACAGTTGGTGCATGGAATGAGCTGTATATTACAGCTGGCTACATGCACTATTGTATGAAGCCAGTCAGTGCCGCACATCTAAGGGTGCCAATGTCCTCCATAACAGCTCATAAGCCTAACAAAGGCTTCCAGGCTGTTTGTGACACCACCACGCCTGGTCGTGCCTGCCCTCAGTGTTTGACAGTTATACAGTGCAGTGCAGGCATGTGCAGCATTGTATGACACCAGCGATCTAATTTTCACAGAGTGTAACCCCATATAGGGAAAAATCTAAAAAGTAAAAAAAAAACAAAAAAAAACACACACATAAAGTAAAACAAACACAACACCTTTGTCCAAATAAAAATGCCAGTCACCCCAAAAAAGATAAAAAATGAAAAGGACACATATTTGGTATTGCGTGTATGCATAACGACCTAGCCTATAGATCTGTCATGTTATCTAACCTGCATAATGAATGCTGTAAAAAAAAAAAAGAAACAGTAACAATATTGCGATTTTTATTCATCCCGCTGCACATAAAATGGAATAAAAGCGATCGAGAAGGCATATAAACTCAGAGTAATACCACTGAAAATGTCAATTCATCCCGCAAAAACAAGCCCCCATACAGCTCAATATAAAGAAAAATTAAAAACTTTATGATTCTCAGGCTATAGTGATGCAAACATATATTTTTTAAATAAAAGTGTTTTTATTGTGTAAAAACATTAAAACATAAATAATACACATAAATTTAGTATCACTGTAATTGCATTGACCTACTGAGTAAAGACAACATATCATTTATTCCGCACAGTGACCATTGTAAAAAAAAAAAAAAAAAACACTACCAGGATTTCTATATTTTATTCATTCCTCCTCCCAAAATCCTTGATTATAAGCGATCAATGTGTCATATAAACCCCAAAATGGTACCAGTGAAAATGTCAACTCATCCCACAAAAATCAAGGCCTGGGTCCCTGAACATTGCAGATCTGGAGTTTCTTTTAAAGTCAATATCCATGCTTAGGAGGGGCAGAAAGGCAGAGAGCAAGAGGCAAAAAGTAATTTAGTAGAAAGAAAGCGTTAGAATGTTAAAACCTGCATGTACCATGGAAAAGGAAAAGGAAAATGGACCTGGTCAGGAAAGGTAGTAAACGGCCTGGTCAGGAACTGGTTAAAAAAAAAATTCTTTCCACATTTGTCATGCTTTTCTATCCTGCTAAAAATAAGGTATAGTGACTTACACTAGCCTTAAAGGGGCAAAACAAACACTCTTTAGGCCTTTGTCAGGTAAATGAAGCCCTTTGGATATGTTTGACATGTGCATTGGGAGGTTTTCCATTCATTTAAATTTAAGCAATTTCTTTTGTAGGTGTGTCTTCTGCCTGCACTTACAAGGCTTTAGAAGATTGCAGGTGCTGTAGCTTTCAAACTGCATGATCTGCAATTATGTATTGGGAAAATTATTTACACTATCGAAAAAAACAGATTTGTATCAAAAGGGAGTGACACATAAACCAGTATACAAATTTTTTGGCAGCTTAAAAAAGAGGAAATTCATGTACTATAAATAATTAGGTCCTGTTAACTTTACAAATCCTAACACCACCATCTTGAAGAGGATTTACACCCAAAATATTACATTGGCTATATATTCATGAATCAGAAATTAAAACAGTAGTTAAAGCTCCAAAATGATTATTATATCCAAAACAATTCAAAACAAAATGGAGCAGGTGCACGCTCACATAGACACAAACAATAGAAACACAAACATTACAGTTCTACTAACATCACAATTCTACTAGGGTTCTACTACAGGCCACCAAATATAACAGAACCCATGGAAGATGTACTCTTCAGACAAATAGATGAAGCAGCTAATCATAATGAGGTTGTCATTATGGGCAACTTCAACTACCCAGACTTACATTGGGAAACTGAAACTTGTGGCTATCATGAAGGCAACAGGTTTTTGTCAATAACTAAAGATAGTTACCTTTCCCAACTGGTCCAGGAGCCAACTAGAGGGAAGGCCCTTCTGGACTTTATATTGACTAACAGGCCTGACAGAGTTACAAAGGTTCAGGTTATGGGGACCTAGGAAAGGGTGACTACAATATAACAAATTTCCACTTAGTTTTCAGTAGTGTAATAATATAACAAGTTATAGTGACGAGGATTCTGGAGAAGGTCATTGTTCCAGGGATTTATACTGATTAGCAAATTGGAGTCAGAAAGAAATTTGTTTTCCCTAAAACAAGGACAAATGACTTCTACCTCATCATGAGGGTTTTTGCCTTTCTCTGGATCAACACTATCCATCAATAGGCTGAACTGGATGGACGTCTGCCTTTTTTTTGGCCTTTCAAACTATGTAACTATGTATAAGCAGCACTCTACAAATGCTAAGAGACAGTCAAACACTGAATATATTAACTATTTTAAAATAAATTTCTGCTACTTTAAAGATACATAAAAATGTGAGGTTCTTAGTGCACGTTTTGATCAAACTGTGAGGGCCAATCCACCAACGGCAAGGTGACTTCAGCTCACTTGGGGACCTACACTAAAATAACCTTCTCACCTCGCTTGGTGCTGTCTCTGGCCTTTATATTTCCTATTTTTAAAGTAATTAAAGGTTATTAACTATTTTTCTTATCTTCAATGTGTCACCATATTGATTGTCACTTTTAAGTACCTTCCAAAATATGAAAATGATGATAAAAATGTTTATTATAAGTTTCTTAAAAACAGATTCAAAAGTGACAAATAATATGGCTGCGCCTTCAGTTATTATTAGTGCAAAAATCCAGTCATGTTGTATATCTATTGCTATAGAGCCGTAGCATTTGCTTCCAAGTCACAGTCATACAGACTTCTAAACAAGTCTATATTTATATTAAAAAGGAAAACATAAGTTAAATAAGGGATAAAAAAAAATGGATGGTTAGTGCTGGATTACAATTGTTTCTAGTACAAATAGCTCTTGGGAAAATTTTAGCCTTCAAAAAGCTGTTGTGAATGGTATTAACCCAAATCATGTTATTATATGTTCACAGCACTTTATTTTAGAACCATTAACGAGGAAGATTTATACTCTCTGTTCATAAATCAAAGCAGAACATTTTACACTAATGATACATAATTGACATTCCTACCATCACTAATTGTAACTTTTTACCACTGAAAGACAGGAAGTTATACCACTGAAGTTGGTCATTTCTACTCATTGCTGTTAAGACAGAATAATAACAATAATAAATTAACTTTCCAGCTAAAGGGGTATTCTCAACACAGTGATTAGCTTTAAAGGGGTTGTCTCGCTACAAGGATTGCTTTTTATGTTAAAGATCTTGTAAAAACAAGTTACTTTGCAATATGTGTCCATTAACAGTGTCCTACCTATTCCTAGATATCCCCTCTTGTAAGGCCTGCTTCAGCTTCTCAGGTCACTATAGCTACAGACCTGTTTGATCTCTCCTGATAGGCTGCCAGCACTGGTTGCTATAGCTACAGACCTGTTTGATCTCTCCTTATAGGCTGCCAGCACTGGTTGCTAAACACGCCCCTGAATTCAAAATGAATCCCAGAAAACAGGCCTGAGATAAGATGAATCAATGTAGCGAGACAACCCCTTTAAGCATGTAGCCAAATGTTAATAAAGACTATTACCAAATACATTGGTCTTATTTTGCTTCCTTTCAGAGCTAGAGCAGTTCTTATCTCCTACATGTGTTTACAAGCTCCTCTAGGTTAATAACCACTTCTCTGTGCTCTAGCAGCAGTGGCCAGGATGGTCGGGATGGTGATGTCACACCCTGCTGTGTCTTATCAGCAGCAAGGAAGCTTGTTTATGTTTCTTATTGACAAACCTACTGTTAAAAACCCCTCCATCACCAATGTCTAACAGGTCCAGCTAGGAATAACAGAACTGATGTGCCAATCACCACTGTAGGACCACCCACAGCCTAACCAGGAAGTAGAAGCCTAAAGCTGGCTGTGAAGAGCAGACTCTGTGAAACAGCTTGATAAGAAAACCCCTTCAAGATGTCTGTTAGGCTCCATCATCCATCATTTGTTAGTGCCAGATTTACATGTTCATCACTGTGGGAGTGGCATAGTTGTGTACTTCTGCCAACTGACATCTATCTACTTAGATGTAACCAACATATAGCTGATTCCATTTTTTGGCCTACAGGTTTATCATGGGAGTAGCAGAAATTTGATGCTACAATGTGAAAAATCTGTAGTAACAGAAGATAACAATCTAATAGTAGGCAAAATATACAGTTTTGATCACATGGTTTCTTTAATTTAACAATACAATGATACCAGTGACCAGTAATGAGGGCTTCTAAAAATAAAGATGTAACTGCATGACCCACTTATCCTGCAAGTCCAGCCTTGTTTTAGCATGTTGACATTCCTATGGTAGCTTAAGGGCATATTCTCTTCTGTGCTTGACAGAGACAATATTCAGATCTGGATGATCAGAATGTCATTATCAATGGCGGAGGATGGAGGCTTACATCATACTACTTAGCACAAGATTATTAGAAATCCGCCTGGTCCACCCACACTGCAGGCAAAGCTGTGTTCTAACACATAATCATTAATGAATATTTTCTCAGGTCAGCCTTAGAGCATAGAAATTCCCATCCTAGTTAGTGGACATGTCCTTTCTTTCTTGCTTTCTTACAAACATGATCCCTCTGGTTTGCACAGTTCAAGACTGTTTAGTAGCAACCACCTAGCAACTTGTAACTTGTGTTTGCCAGTTGTCACATGGTATATGTCTGGTGATCTTATCGACATAACTTTATAGAGGTTTTTGCATTACTTTACAAGTTAATTTTGACACCTACCATAACATATTTTCAACAGCTTACACATGACACTATTCTTGTAGTCTTATCTAAGCATTTGCTCGTGATCAACTTCATCACCTTGACCATATATAGCAGGGCTTCTTATGCTGAATGAAGTAATACAAACTATAACATACAGCACCAATGCATCTTAAAAAATTATAATATCATCTAAAAGTTAATTAATAAACATTAAGTTAGTGAAACCCATACATTGTATAGACACAGAGCGATGTATTGCAAGTGTTTATTTCTCTTAATGTGGATAATTATGGCTCACGGCTAATGAAAACCCAAAATTAAGTATTTTAGACAATTGGAATAATGTATAAAACCAATCAAATAAATTAATTATAATAAGGAAGTGTCTGCCTATTGAAAGGTATGAGCACTATATGCACTTAATACATTGTCCTTTTGCATGAATTACTGCATCACTGCAGCGTGGAGGTGAGCAACCTGTGGCACTGCTGAAGTGTTATGGAAGCCCAGGCTACCTTCAGCTCGGCTGCATTCTTGCCTCTGGTCAGTGTTGCTCCCATGGGCAGGCGACCACATGGGGCGGTGGGTGCAGTGAATTGTGGGGGGGAGGGCGCCGCATGTGGTTATAAGCCCCGCCCACCCTGAGAAACAGCCCCATTACACTGCAAAGTCACCAAAAGGGTAAAGGACCTATGATGATATCACATTCACATGACTTCTGTCTCATAGCCTAGGCAAGAGAGTGCAATGTGAGTGGAACTTCAATGTATACACACATACATATACACTCACATCCATACACATACATATATACACACTCACACAAACATTTATACAATCACACAAAGAATCCCTTATCTTAAAGTATGGCTGTCACTTGCTGGGACTTGTAGTTCCCCAGCATGCCACAATTTCAAGATAAGGCTCTGTATATATATACACACATACACCCTATGGATAGATAGATAGATAGATAGATAGATTAGATAGATAGATAGATAGATAGATAGATAGATAGATAGATAGATAGATATTTACTTGTAGTTCTATAGCAGCTGCCAAGGAACTACATGTCCCAGCATACAGATTTTGCACCCATAGGATTAGGACATCTACTCAACACTGGACGGGGTACATTTTTTTCCCCCTCACATAGAGTACTCCTCCTTCCCTCAGTGTTTTTATACATGTACTAACCCAATTCATCTAATAGTATGGGTGTAGTATGTACAATGGCAATGTTGTATGTCCAAAAATACATATGACACCATTTTCAATCATACCCGTCGACTACCAATATAAAGAAGTATAATAATAAATGTAAAATTAAAAAACGTAATGTAAAATTACATAAAAATAACAAATCCCCTCCAAAAAGGCAAAATATTATTGTCACGACGGTCGGTAGTGGATCCACTGCACCAGCGCAAGCGATGGAGTAAGCCACACCAGGGAGCAGAGTCTAAGTAGAACCCGGTTTTCACCAGAGCCCGCCGCAAAGCGGGATGGACTTGCTGCGACGGGAATCTACCAGGTCGCTTCCACTGGCGTGACTTGCTTGCGCCGGCGGCCAAGGTGTAGCGAGGTACAGAATCATCAGACGAGGTGTAGTTGGGGACAGGCAATAAGGTCAAGGCAGGCGGCAAAGGTTCGTAGTCGTGAGGCGTAGGCAAGGAGGTACAGTACACGGTAAAGACGGAGACACCTAGAACGTTTTCTCAATAGGCTAGAGAGCACTAAAGAACTGGCGGAGACGTTCCAGAAGTGAAAACCTTATATAGGGTCAGTGACCGGCCAACAACCAATTGTGGGTGCGCTGGCCCTTTAAATCAGAGGAAGCTGGCGCTCCCGCGCCCTAAGGAGCGGGCACGCGCGCCGTAGCCGGCAGGGACGCCGCACGGAAACGGGAGCGAGGGCTGGTAAGTCTGCCTGCACAGGGGAACGAGTACGCAGCTGGAGAGGAGGCAGAAGTCCTGGTGAGCCCGCAGCCCAGCCGGGGGGCCACGGGACCACCGGTGACAATTATATTAACTGAATGTTACTGAGTATTAGTGTATTCAAAGCCATGTATAATAAATAAAATGAAAAAGTGTGATCATGAAGGGAGGTAAACAACCCCGTCAGGAATTGGTCAATTGTGAGGTGTCGCATAATAGCACAACATGTTAGTGGGGGGGAAGACATTTTTTTCTTCCTGCCTTGAGTGCAATTTAACCTAGGAATGGCCCTGCCTCTGGTATCACAGCAGAACAGATCTCCCAGTGGCCACACATTTCTCCAGAGAAGACCACTCTACTGAAGATTTGCAGTTTGTGGTTTTAATTTGACAGTTTAAGACGCAGAAGGAGATGAGGGAATGGGAATATAAGCTAACGCAAAAATTTCAAACTTTGCAATATGAACTTAATACTCATGCCAGTTTCTTGTCATACTATGTGTGAACTGTGGGGGCCACAAATTAATATCTGATAGCAAACAGATAGCAGCATGGTCTTTCTGTCACACCCCACAGGTTTGCAGATTGTTTATTTCTGACCTGTTGTAAATAACTTTTGTGCATTATGAGAAAAGAGCTGAAAGTTCAAGCGCCCTCTATTGAATGTAACAAATCCTCAATTTGCTTGTGACTCACTGAGTCTTTAGAATGTAAAAAGGACAGGGGCCAAGCCAATGTTGCTCATCTGCAGACAGCTATTTCGGGGTTTTGGCCCCTCCTAAGTGCAGAGCAGAGCTTACTGGCTGGCTGGCAGGCAATGAATATCTCTTCTTGGGGAAAGCACCATATAGGTGTGGGGGGATTTGAAATATGCATTTTGTTATTTTAAGATCCTTTGAACACCCTTGTCTTATGTGTATAGAAAGTCTATAAATTTTCAGTTTCCTGCATAATATAATTTCTGACAAATAGAGCTACTTACCATCAAATATACTCAGCCTCTAAAAGGCATTGTGTGATTTCTTCCCTCTTATACTGCTTTCTATGGCTAACACAGTACAACATTATACTACTGGTATCTCTAATTGATTTCCTAACCGATCAAGCACAGTGATACCATGGTTATTAAACCAGGTACTGGTACTTTTGGCTGTGTGGGCAGAAGCTGGAAAATGAAGACAGCATCTCCATAAAGCTGGTCAGCAGAGGGTCAGCCGTCTGGTAGACGGCTGCGCTGATCTTGGACTTGATGCAACACAGTGGATGAACACCTGCAGATGACATAGCTCCCCAAACGATCACTGACTGTGGAAACTTCACACTGGACCTCAAGCAGCTTGCATTGTGGCCTCTCCACTCCTACAATCTGAAAACAGGACTTTGGACACTGAGCAGTATTCCAGTCCTTTTTCTCCATAGTCCAGGGAAGACAGTTGCAATTTTGTCTCTGGGTCATGAGTGGCTTGATACTAGGAATGCGATAGTTGTTGCCCATGTCCTGGATATGTCTGTGTGTGGTGGAAGCACTGACTCCAGCGGTAGTCCACTCCTTTTGAATCTCTACCAACTTCTTGAATGGTCTTTTCTTGACAATACTGTAAGGCCATGTCTCCACGGCATGGGTTTTCGGCCGGTTTTTCAGCCGGTTTGCAGTTTTTCAGACCGCCTGAAAAACCGGCTGAAAATGAGCACAATTGTGCTCTATGCAAAACCTGTGCAGCAGTCCCCACTGCACAGGTTTTGCCGTCGGACGGTTTTGTCGCCGGCGGTCCGGCGGCAAAACATTGTAGAAGCACAATCTTCCATCCGGTTTCCCGACAGAAGATGTGCTTCTCAATGGGAGGGGGGAGGGCTGTTCTCCGCTCATCGCGGAGAAAAGCCGTCCCCCCCCCGCGGCCGTGGGGACGGGCGCAAAACAGGACAAATACCGGTCGGTTTGTCCTGTGCAGTGGGAACGCGCCCTAAAGTCTGCACTCATCCCTGTTGTTTGTGCACCTTTTTCTAGCACACTTTTTCCTTCCATACAACTTGATACAGCACTATGTGATTAGCCAGCTTCTTTAGCAATGGCCTTTTGTGGCTTCCTCTCCTTGTGGTGTCAGTGACTGTTTTCTGGGCAACTGTCAAATCAACTGTCTTCCCCATGATTGTGTAGCTTTCTGAATCAGACTGAGGAACCCTTGTGACACCATGAGTCAACAATATTGACCTTTCTCACATTATTACAATTTTCTGATATATTACATTTTGCGTTCTCATTAGCTGTAAGCCAAAATCATCCATATTAAGATAAATCTTGAAATATATCGCTCTGTGTCTAATGAGCCTATACAATATATGGGTTTCTCTATTTGATTTAAATAACAGACATAAATAACTTTTTGATTATATTCTTTTTGAGAGGTACTAGTAAAATGGTGAGACATCTGAAGTTTTAAAATATAGATGTAAAGCAATATGCGCAAAGTATTTTCACAGACTTTATTACAACATTAAACAATTATATAATGACCTTGGTGCCTTGGTGTTTAGAGAAAAAAGGCAGAATTTCTCAACAAGAATGTAGGGTATATGGTCATTAGACATGGTTTGTAAAGTCATCTGATGACCTAGGCAGCACATATCTAGAAAATGGTTACTAATGCACTTTTAAAATTAAAAAACAATATTGCAATAAGTACAATATAAGTACACAGGAAACCATATTTATTAGTAAAATAAGGTAAAGTAAGTAACAACTCTCTGTGACTGTTTGAGAGACTTAATATAGTATGTATCTCTTACTTTAAATGGTGTCGGAAACTTACTATCACTGTCACAAAACTAAGAAAATTATTGCATATTAAGTACTCTATTGTAAAATTGATAGCTCATAAAACATCTACACTACCTAACAAAAGTGAGTACACCTCTCACATATTTGTAAATATTGTCGTATAAATTTTCACGGGACAACACTGAGGATATGACACTTTTGACACAATGTTAAGTGGTCAGTGTACAGCTTGTATAACAGTGTAAACTTGATGTGCCCTCAAAATAACACACAGCCATTAATTATGGCCTATCCTATTTGTAAGAGAAGCCAGCTAAACTTGAGGCTAGCAAATGTATATCTTGATGGAAACTTGGTGAAAACTTAGGGCCACATGTATGAAAACTGTCTTAGGTCTAGCAACCAGTCAAAGCGCCCCATTCATTTTTTCAGAGTACTATATGAAATGAAAGGGAAACTCTGATTGGTTGCTATAAGCAACAAAGAAAGGCTTAGATCTCGACAGTTTTTCTACATGCCCCCTTAATGTCTGTTCAAAACGCCAGTGAACAAAATTATATAATTTCTATATCACTACAAAACACACTCGGAATAGATAGATAGATAGATATGAGATAGATAGATATGAGATAGATAGATAGATAGATAGATAGATAGATAGATAGATAGATAGATAGATAGATATGAGATAGATAGATAGATAGGAGATAGATAGATAGATAGATAGATAGATAGATAGATAGATAGATAGATAGATAGATAGGAGATAGAAATATAGACATATATAGATAGATAGATAGATAGATAGATATGAGATAGATAGATAGATAGATAGATAGATAGTTAGATAGATAGATGCATAACTACATATCATAGTATCAATGTAACACCTTAAAGAGAACCTGTGTCTATTCCTGACATGTCTGTTTTAGTAAATGCTTGTGTTCCCTGTGAAATACTAATTCTGGAGCATCTTCTCATATCTCTGTGTTGTGCTGTTCCTCTGTTATTCCACCTATAAAATATATTACTAAATCTGTCAGATGGGTGTTACCATTCCAGTTTTTAACCCCTTAGGACACTAGGACATACTAGTCTTTTCTGGCAGCGCTAAAGAAGTAAGGAGTAGGCTAGATACAACTGGCCCCTGAAACTAGCGGCCTGGATTGGAGATAACTCCAATCCCGGCCCTTTATCTATTTTCCCAGCATCTTAATGATTAAACAATGGGGCAGCAGACTGTTTCGGCCCCTGCAAGGTGACTGCCATGGAAGCCAAAGGCCTAATGAAGGCTTCCATTACTGCCATGTTTGTGCTCCTGTTACATCATGCCATAGGATATCATAATAGGATATCAATGCAATCACTATATACTGCAGTACAAGCTATGAAGCAATCATTAAAAATTACTGCTAAAAAAAGTTTAAAAAAATAAAAAAAATAAAATTGTAAAAATAAAAAAAACATCCCATTTATCATATAAAAATGATCAACTATAAATTAACATAATTAGAATTGCTACATACAGTACAATCCACTCTAATATATTATGTTATTATGTTTGTTTGGTCATCCTACCTCCAAATAAATAAAAGTGATCAAAAAGTCGCATACACTCCAAACTGGTTTCAATAAAAACTAGACCCTCCCCTGAAAAAATTGAGCTGTCACACAGCTCTGCTGGAGATAAAATAAAACAAACTGGTCTCAGAAAATTAATATGCGAAGAAGTGTTTCCTTTAAGAAAGTTTTTAATTTTTAAAAGTAGTAAAACATAACTAAAAAAAAACATTTGGTACCACCAGAATAATACCCACAGAGTACAAATAACTTATTATTGCTCAATGTATTGTGTAAAAATACCCCCCCCCACCCTCAAAAAAAATTGCCATCCCTCAAATATTTTAGTTTCCCAATACATTTTGTAGTACATTAAATTGTACCATTTAAAAATACAAATTACCCCACAAAAAACAAACCCTAATATAGCTGTGTTGATAGAACAATAATACAGTTATGACCTTTGGGATGCGGGAAGAAAAAAACAATACAAAAACAACAACAGGAGTGTCTCTGTACACACCGATTCTGCCAGCACCGATTGGTCAATGTCAATGTGTGCAGAGACACACCTCCAACTGGCAACACCCAGCTGACAGATTTAGTAATACATTTCTAGAAGGAATAACAGAGGAACAGCACAACACAGTATAAACAAGTACCTACTAAAATAAACATGTCAAGTCATTTTTAAGGACGGCCAACAATTATTTAAGGGAGCTTTTCTACAGTGTTCTGTATTTACAGAGTTCTAGAAAAACAGCGGCAACGTTCATGTGTCTGGCTGTTATATACAGACAGCCACCTTCACGAGGTGGAAAAAATTGTATTTGATCATTTCTTCACTCTTATTCATCATATACAACGTTTTTATTTAGTTACAATCCACTTAAACCACTGATGTTTAATTTATAATACTATATCACTATCACATGTAACTCTCAATATCACAAATGTATCCCAAAAAATTCATCTATCACAGTACAATACATATTATGAGATAAACAACTTATCCCTTGGAAACATGGACACTGTTGTACCCCTATTTCTGACTACTAATGTTTAAAGGGGTTTTGCCACAATAGACAATGATGGCATATCGCTAGGATATGCCATCATTATCTGAAAGGTGCGAGCCCCTGAAACTCACAGTGCAGACTGGAGAGTCAGTTGCGCTTGCGCACGGCCCTCCATTCTGTTCTATGGGAGTTCCGAGCACTGGACTTAGAAGTCCTGTAGAACAGAATGGTGAGTGCCTGTGCAAGCGTAGCCAGCTCTTCAGCCGACGCTGCAGATGGTGGCCATGTTTTCCACTCATGGCAGAACTCCTTTAAGGGCATACCATGGACTTGACTAGTGACAAACTATAAATCTCATGTAAACATCTAAACATCAGAGAACTCAGTTATAAAAACATTTCTTAGAATTGTTAAGGTTTTTGCAGACTTTGAGGGTGCAACTCCAGCTGCTAATTTATTCTCTTTTTTTTTTTTCAATGCAGAGCAAATCACATATGTTATTTTCCTGTGGCAACCTTGTAGGGTTCTATCCTCAACATCCATGAAAAAACATGGAACCTAAATGATCTTGCAATCACTTTAATAAGATTAATTACTGCTGCCTAAAATATATTAATTAATGGACATGTCCATATACAAAGACTCTTACAGACCATAGGGTGACATGTATGAACGGGGCTGCGCCAGTTTTCTGGTGTACTTCGAGCCAAAAACAATGTATGAACAGGTGCACTCCAAAACTTTGGTGCGATAAGTCACTTTTTAATGCACCAAAGACACTTTTTAATGCGCCAAAGATTAGGGGCGTTCTGGGGGCGTCAAACCACATTCATAGAATAGACACATTTGTGATTCTTTGACGCCAAACCTAGGCACAGAACAGTTAGAACAGCCAGACCAGACATTCTGGCGCATTCTACACTGCCTTAAAGCAATTTAGAACTGGCCTGTTAGCGCCAGGATTCATACATTTTGCCCTAGCTGTGTATGGAGTCTTATTTACAATGTTCCATTGTAAAAGTAAGCAAACTAGCTCTAAGGGCATGTTCACACGACGGATTTGAACGATGTTATGGCCGCGGTTTCCGATGCGGTTTCCGCGGCCAAAACCACGTCCAAATCGCGCCCAGTTTATTAACATGATTTCCTTTGGGAAACTGCGTTAATATTCACACACCGCGACCGTGCCGTGCGTGTTTGAGAACTCTCCTGTCAATTCTTGACAGGGAGCCCTCAGCGCGGCGGCCGCGCGGTGATGCCGCGGGTGTGGCCGCAGACGTCGCCGCGGTTGTTGCGTGGCTGGGCCACGGCTGGCGGCGCAGTTTTCACACTGCCTACTAATTAGCATGGGGGCAAACCCTCGCCGCAAGCCGCGCCCCACTTGTGCCGCGACCACGCCCTTTTCCTTTTTCAGCGAGGCTAGGACGAGGTCTTGCCGCGGGAACCGCGGCGAAAGCCGTGGCCGAACCCGTGGCCAAATCTATCGTGTGAACGAGGCCTAACTCAAGAGAAACAAAACTCTCTTGTTAGTGCCACCTGTTGAATATAGCTTCCTTCCAAGTCAAAATTTGTCCAATATTTTGCTCTCTATAAATAACCCCAATAAAGTTTATACTGAGACATTTTAGTTCTAAATATTTGGGTGTTTGCAACAGCCATTTCAATTTGATATATCTAATGTGTCTAACTGATGGACACAGTAATATTTCCGGATTGAAATGAGGTTTATCGTACTAACACAAAATGTGCAATATTAGTTATTAGATATATCAAATTGAAAAGGCTTTGCAAATACCCAAATATTTAGAACTAAAAATGATTTAGATTAATAGGGGTGCCCAAACTTTTTCATATGACTGTATATGAAGTTTGAAGGGTTATACTAGATTCTGTCCTTCACCCCATATATTCAATCCCATGCCCGCTCCTGTCACCTGCAACTCAAGAACATCTCCAGAATCCGTCCTTTTAACAATGTGGAAACAACTCAAACTCTCATTGTTGCTCTTATTCTTTCTTGTCTTGACTACTGTAACTCCCTGCTTATCGGTCTCACTCTCTACAAACTCTCCCCTCCCCAATCTGTCCTGAATGCAGCAGCCAGACTCATCTTTCTTTCCAGCTGCTATACTGATGCCTCTACCATGTGTCAGTCACGGCACTGCCCATTCAGTACCAGAATACAATATAAACTAATCACTCTCACCTATAGGGCTCTCCACAGCACTGCACCTCTCTACATCTCCTCCCTCATCTCTGTTTACCGCCCTATCCTATCTCTGCACTCTGCTGATGATCTTAGAGTACATGCCTCAGTCATCCGAACCTCCCATGCACGTCTCCAAGATTTTTTACGTGCGGCACCAGTTCTCTGGAACCTGATACCGCGGGCAATCAGGCACCCTCATAACCTTCATAGCTTTAAGAGGGCCCTGAGAATACATCTTCTCAGTCTGGCCTACCAGAATCCCTAATGGCTAACCCCCCACTCTCTAGCGCACACATTTCTGTCGCTCCCTACACTTCGGCACTTGCATATAGATGTACTGTCTGGGTGGCAGGTTCATCCGATTTGTATGTAAACCAACCCCATATTTATGTCACATGGCTGGACCATTGTAAATCTAGTACTTCTTACCCTTCATCTCACCCGTACACCCTAATAGATTGTAAGCCTTTGCGAGCAGGGCCCTCACACCTTGTGTCTCATCTGTGAGTAGCTTTAATTGTGTAATGTCTGTCTTTTTGTCTGTACCTACACCCTCCAAATTGTAAAGTGCTGCGGAATATGTTAAGATAAGATAAGAGAGTGTGCACCTCCTGCATACTATACCTACACCGCTTAGTGTATGAGGATGCCTGAACTCCTCTCAAACACTCATGTTCTTAGATGTAAACAACATATGCCTTAAACGTAATAGCAAAGAACTAAATTGTACAGAGATTTATGATCACCTGTATGTAGAAATGTAGATGCTGCAAATGGTCATTTAAACTTTTTTCAGTATTCTACAAACTGTAAGGTCATGTTCACATGGCTTATTTGGGCACGTATTTCAGCATGTAAGACGCGGCATACTGCGCGAATTACGGGCGGAAATACGGCCCAGGCATTACGGTAATCCACAGTTCTCATAAAGAAGTATGAATTACGTCTCCTCTCCCCGCTCGGAGAATCTGCTGAGCGGGGAGAGAAGTGACATGTCACTACGTATAAGCGCCGCTAGTAATGATAGTCTATGGGCCCGCTCCCGCCCCGCCCCCGTCCACACGGCGTGTGAACATGGCCTAACAGTGTCTTCAAATATATACTTATCCCATGTTTTCTCTCCTGTTGAGTGTAACATGTCTCCTCAGTTGAAACAATGTTTCTTTCCACCTTAAATAAAAAGAGGTTGTCCCACCATAGACACATATCTACAAGATAGGTGATAAATATTTAATCACTTGGGGTCCCACCACTGAGACTCCCCACCCCAGAACACTAAAATGGACCCCAGAGACTCCCCACCCCCGATCCTAGCTCACTGTGCTTGTGCAGCAAGAAAGTCTTTGAACGGAGCAGTGGTCGAACATGCACACTTCTTTTAATGTTTAGGAGACTGAGGAAGATAACGGAGTACAGCACTCAGCTGTCTTTGTTGGCCTAATAGACTTTGAATTAAGGAGAAGCGCGCATGTTGAAACACTGCTCCATTCAAAGACTACCTTGCTGCACAAGTGCAATGCGGAAAGTTGTGAGAGATGTGGCCCCCATTCTAGCAATTGGTGAGATTCACAGTGGTAAGACCCCCAACAATCAGACATTTGTCACTTATCGTGTTGATAAATTGTTGTTGTTGATAAATGTCTGTGATGGGACATCCCTTTTAACCATTTTCTGTCAACATTATACATCCCTGTTTAGCTATAACTTATTTAATTAAATTCTACTTACAAAATATAGTTACCATATTTACTCGAGTATAAGCCGACCTGAGTATAAGCCGAGGCACCTACTTTTGCCACAAAAAACGGGAAAACTTATTGACTCGAGTATAAGCCTAGGGTGGAAAATGCAGCGGCTACTGGTAAATTTAAAAAATAAGAATGGATACCAATAAAATTACATACGCAGTTATAGGTAGTTTAATGTCCCCCATAGGCAGATATAGGCAGGTATATGTCCTCCATAGGCAGTTTAATGTACCCCATAGGCAGGTATAGGCAGTTTAATATACCCCATAGGTATGTAGAGGCAGGTATATGTCCTCCATAGGCAGTTTAATGTCCCCCATAGGCAGTTATAGGTAGGTATAGGTCCTACATAGGCAGGTATATGTCCTGTATAGGCATGTATATATCCCCCATAGGCAGGTTATAGGCAGGTATATGTCCCTCATAGGCAAGTTATAGGCAGGCATATGTCTCTATAGGCAGGTATATGTCTCTATAGGCAGGTATAGGCAGGGTATATGTCTCTATAGGCAGGTATAGGCAGGATATAGGCAGGGTATATGTCTCTATAGGCAGGTATAGGCAGGGTATATGTCTCTATAGGCAGGTATAGGCAGGGTATATGTCTCTATAGGCAGGTATAGGCAGGGTATAGGCAGGTATATCTATAGGCAGGGTATATGTCTCTATAGGCAGGTATATGCAGGGTATAGGCAGGTATAGGCAAGGTATATGTCTCTATAGGCAGGTATATGTCTCTATAGGCAGGTATAGGCAGGGTATGGTATATGCATGGTATATGTCTCTATAGGCAGGGTATATGTCTCTATAGGCAGGTTATAGGCAGGGTATAGGAAGGTATATGTCTCTATAGGCAGGGTATATGTCTCTATAGGCAGGGTATAGGCAGGTATAGACAGGGTATATGTCTCTATAGGCAGGTATAGGCAGGGTATAGGCAGGCATATGTCTCTATAGGCAGGGTATATGTTTCTATAGGCAGGTATAGGCAAGGTATAGGCAGGGTATAGGCAGGGTATATGTCTCTATAGGCAGGGCAGGGTTTTAAAAAAACAAATACAAACACTCACCTCGTTCCTTCGCCGCTCCGCCCCCGGGCGCTCCACTCCTTCCCCTTGCCGGCATAGGCGGGTGATGTCATCAGGCCACGCACGCAGCGTGATGACACATGCTGCCTGTGCCGGAAACTCCAGACGGCCACAAGTCTGTTTGCGGGCATCCGGAGTCCACTGCGGAGCAGGGAGCGCTCGCTCTCTGCTCCCCAGTGCTATCTCTTCTCCTGTGTTCGCTCCCAGAGGAGTCGCATACAGGGGAAGAGATCGCTGACAGCGCCCAAGCCACGGCAGTGCCTGGACGATGTCAGCTGACTCGGCCTTCAGTTATATGCGCTCCCTGGGGAGCCGTGTATAACTGAAGTGTCCCTGTCGGAGCCCGGGCCATCGCAGCACCCGAGCGCCGACAGTGACTCGAGTATAAGCCGAGCAGGGATTTTTCAGCACATTTTTTGTGCTGAAAAACTCGGCTTATACTTGTCATGATCATGCCCGACAGACCCACAGCTTCGAATTCTGGTCGCCGGCCACGGCTGTTGCGACGAAAACCATGGTCTTTAACATAATACTTTGTATTCTTAGTTACCAGTGTGAACTGAGTCCTTCCTTCCCTGTGGGGTGGATTGATTCCGGCCAACCCCCGTGGCCGGGAATCCTCCACACCCTTTTATTTTAACGGTTTTTCCCTTTTTGTTTGATTTTTTGTTTCCCTACCGGCTTTGTGCCCTTTCCACCTTTTAAACCTCTGCCCTGTGTTCCCCGGGTTCCCAAATAAAAGGTTTCCCCCTTACCGGCCCCCCGTGCCTGTTAATTGGGTCTTTCCTATATTTTTTAGTTTTGCTTTTCTCTTTTTGGGATTTTTGGTTATCTGGGCTTTTTCTTGGCTTTGACTATTCTTCTTCCCCCTGATTTTGTACTTTCTTTGCCCGACAGTTACCACTTTTGGGTCGTCTTAAAAGTTTTTTTCTCCAAATCTCCCGATTTGGTAAATTTCGTGCCCCGCTTGCAGCCCAAAAATTTCTTGCCTGACTTTCCCCCTTTTTTTTTTGTAAATTTTCTGTCTGTGTCTTTGTTTCCACATATTCATAAGTGGGTTTTAATTTTTCTGTTGGGGGGCCCTTTTCGTGTTCCCCCGACTGGTTCCCCTTCAATACTTTGGGGTATATACGGTACATATTTTTTAAGGCCAAAAAAAAACAATGTCCAAACCCCGTTTAAACCCATTTTTGCTTAAAATGTTGATCCCCGCGGAAGGCAAAAAACCCCCAAGAGGAAAAAGCCAATTGTCCCCTTATTTTAGGGGAAAAAAATTCCCTTTCCCCACCCCCCAAACTGGAATCAAAATAAATCCCTGAAACAAATGACCCTCTCCCCGAATCCTAGTCACTATTTTTATTTAAATTTTTACATTTTTTATTACATATTTTTTTAAATCAAAATGCATCCCCACCCTTTTTGAACTCTTTTTACTGGAAATTTACCCGAAAAAATTTTTCCCGGGGAAAGAGTTTTTACAGTCCCACTGTCTTACATTTAAAAAATCCCTTTATATTTTTAAGGGAGAAACCTTCTTTTCCCTAGACATAGAGGGATGTCCCCCCTTTTTCAAAATACATTAAAATGGAGAGATCCTATATTGACCTTTGATATATTTAAACATATTTATTATGTCCCCCCAAAAAGCCTCTTTTCTCTAAACTAAAAAAACCCTAACCTTGCTAATCTTCTGGGTATTGCAGTCCACCCAGCCCCTTTAACCCCTTCCCGACATTGGGCGTATGAAATACGCCCAAAGCGGGAAGTGACTTCCCGCAAATGGGCGTATGCATACATCCTGGACCCCTCAAGCCCAACCGCTCTAAAGACGGGGTGATGCACGGAGATGACTGCTGTCCCTGATAGAAAGAGCATCTCCCCTCGATGCCCAGGGAGGCAGCGATGCCCCCCCGTATCAGCGATGGGCTGTGATTGGCTGTTCAAACAGAACAACCAATCCCCACGCAATGTAAAGTGAAAGTAAGAGGGCTGCCCCTCAGGCGCAGCGATGGGCGATGATTGGTGCTGTATAACACAGCACCAATCATCAGTAAAGATTTGGGGGGCGTTTGTGGTGGTACCACCACCCCCAGCGCTGCGATTGGCCCGTCGGTCCCGACCGGCCAATCGCAGCGCATGTCCGCCATTTAAAACTAACGAGCACCGCTCTGCCCCGCCATTCCGGTTCGGAACAGCGATCAAGCGGTCCCCGTTACTGCCCGATCGTTGCCTGTACCGTACATTGGTGGTCCAGTGGTTCTGTGCCCCCCCGTCGGCCCGATCTTCACCCGGAGCTCCTCCTCCGCTTCGGCAGCCTCCTCCGTCTGAGCTCCGTTGGCTTCTAGGGGGTTGCTAGGTTACCTGTTCTCTCTGACTTCATCAGAGACACGGGTAGCCTAGCTGAGAAATCCTTCCCCTGCAAGCTGAAGGAGTGATTTTTATCACTGATCAGCTTTTTTTTTTGAGCAGGGTTTTTTTTTTACATTTTTTTTTTTATATTTTTTTTTTTTACTCACGGTTGCGCCAATACTGGCGCAACCACGCTGACTAGTGACGCATCACTAGTCAGCGTTTGTTAATTTTTTTCCTGTTTTATTTTTTTTTTCTGTGGCCGCTGATCAGTGACTTTATCACTGATCAGCGTTCACGCTCAGTTGTTGGCACGGGGTTTACCTGCTGCCACTGAGCGCTGGTCATGACGCATATCACTGCCCAAAGCACCTGTGCTCCTTTGGGGTCGCATTTTATTTTTTTTTTTGGGCAGAAAAAAAAGATTTTTTTTTTAGTGATAGGTTAAAGGGACGTTTGGGTTTAGGTTAGTAGCGTAGAGTTAGTGACGTCCGAATAGTTAAAAAAAAAAATTTTTTTTCTAGTTAGAAGTTTTATAAAAAAAATTTTTGCTAGTTTTTTCTACATTTTTTTTACCTTTAAAGTGTTAGGGTAGTATTTTTTTACTGACGGACGTTCAGCAGTGTTAATTTTTTGCTGACGGTCATTCAGTAAGTTTTTTTGTACTAAATAGAAACTTTTTTCTACTATTGCTTTTTTTTTTTTTATCAAATTCAATACTAATTTTTCAGCAACGGACGCGTAGTATATTTTTTTTTTACTAACGCTGATTTGCTGATTATTTTTTTTATTGTTCTTTTTCTATTTTTTTTTTTTGTTCTTTTTATATTTAAAAAAAAATAAATTAATTAATTGCCCCCACACGTGTCTAAGCACTACATACACTCCCCCAACTGTCGGATATATTTTTTACACATACACGTGTATAATCACACACATTTTACACGCCCGGTAATTTTTCAAGCCCCCAAATAAAAATGTCCCAGTCTTCCGAGAGACGCTACTCAGCGGAGGAGGCGTACGCTATCCTGGCCGAGGATAGCGAATCCGTCATTATTCGACGAGGAGTTTACTGGTTCGTCTTGTCCGAATCATCCGAGTCCTCCTCCGCTGATGAGGGTCCCTCCCGTAGACGCCCCCGTAGGTCAGAAGAGGTGACCCCCCAAAGTAGTGCCCCCAAATTTGGACTCCCGCCCCAGATAATTAACCAGCCAAAAATCCCTGACTCAGTGGCCCCCCCCCATGAGTCCGTATCGACACTACAGGCCTCACTGAAATAGATTTTTTAAAGTTTTTTTTCCCTCTGAGGATCTGGTAGATGTCATGGTGGCACAGACCAACCTCATTGCCCAGCAGTTTCTGGCCCTGAACCCCACGTTCCTCATTCTGCAGGTGGACCCCCTGTGAACACTGCAGAGATGATGGCATTTTGGGGCCTGATTCTGCACATGGCATAGTGAAAAAGCCCGAGGTCCGGCAGTATGGAGTACTGAAACTTTACAGTACTCCCTTTACCGGGCCATGCCATGTCCCGTACCCGCTTGAAAAAATTTCAAAGATTTTTAAACTACACGATAATTCCCTGTGCCCGCCCCGTGACGACCCCACTTATACCGCTTATATAAAGTTCGGCCTTTTAAATCACCCATTTCAGGCGCCAAATTTTCAGCGGTCTATACCCCTGAGAAATTTATTTTGTGTAGACGAGTCCCTCCTACACTTCAAGGGCAGCCTAAAATTTTTCGCCAATACCTGCCCAGCAAAAGAGCGCGGTACGGGAATAAAAATTTACAATTGTGCGAGAGAAACTTCCGGGATACACCCACAACTTCCGGATTTATGAAGGGAAGGACAGCCAGATTGTGCCCCCTGAATGCCCACCTTCCCTAAAAATTAGTGGAAAAATAGTGTGGATTTGGGCACCCACTGCTGATAAAGGTTACCACCTTTATGTGGATAACTTTACACCAGCCTTCCACTTTTTAAGTGCCTCAGCTGCAGACATACAACAGCCTGTGCACTGTGCGCAAAAAACCAGAGGGGACTCCCAAACCCTTTGTTGCGCAATTGCTCCCAAGGGAGAAAGCAGGTCCCAATCCAGCGTGACCTCCCTTTTGGGTAAAATACAAGGATAAGAGGGACGTCATTGTATTGACCACAGTCCCGTCCCCAGCACTACCCCTGCCAATGTACGAGTACCATGGTACAGTCGCCCACAAACCCGACTGTATTCTGGATTACAAGCTGTAAAAGGGAGGGTAGACCTGTCAGACCAGGTCTGAAGCCATACAGTGCGGCACGGAAGACCAAGGTGTGGTACAAAAAGCTGGCCGTGCACATTTGCAAATGGCCATGTACAACCTTTTGTTCTTTTCCGTGTACAGGCCAAGCAGGACTTTTTTATTACCTTCCAAAGAAGGTAATAAAGCGCTTGTTTTTGGTGAACCAGGTGAGGGCCCCAGCACTTCGGTTCTGACGTCCCCGTATTGTACCCGGCCCAGCTTTTTCCCCAATGAAACCCCTCCACTGGCAAAAAGGGTAGGACACAAAAAAAATGCAGAGTTTGCTACAGAAGGGGAATCAGAAAAGACACCACGTACTGTTGTGAAACCTGCCTGATAAGCCCGGCCTCTGCATAAAAGAATGCTTCAAACTGTACCACTCAACTATGGAATTTTTAGTTTAAGCTTCTTTATCCTTTTTTGTGTCTGCACCGTTTCCCTGAAGCACCAAAACTTTCATAGGTTTTATTTTGCGGTTACAATGGCACGTTTCCCAAAAAGCAGTTTGCATTTTTTTGCCTTGTAAAAGCCCCAATAATGTGTGAACTAATTTTATGAAACACCTGTTTGTTCAAGAAATTTGAATTACAACCCCCTTAAAATGTTCCTTGAGGTGTTACATTCTAAAGTGGGGTCACTTTAGGGTGTTTTAATAATTTTTGTTCACATCAAAGCATGTGTAATTGTCAGGACATGCTGTGCATTTCAGCAAAATAGGCGTGTCATGCGCATAGTTGCAAGTTCTCTTCCATGGCGTGTTTCAGGGGCAAACCAAATTTTTAGGGTGACATGTGGGGTGTCCCTAGAACGGGGAGACATGGCAGAAAAATTGGAAATCTGATTTTTCATTTTGCGCAAAAGGGTTGCCGCTGTTAATTGTCAGTAAGATGGCGAATTACGCATAAATGTCAGTTTTGCATTTTTTTGCCTTTCTAATGCATAGTAATGTCTGTGAATAATTTATGAAACACCCGTTCTGTTCAAAATTTGAATTACACCCCTTAAAAAGTTCCTTAGGGGGTGTAACGTTCTAAAATGGGGTCACTTTTGGGTGTTTTAAAATTTTTGTTCACATCACAGCATGTACAATTGTCAGGGCATGCTGTTATTTCAGCAAACTAGGCCTGTCATGCGCATAGTTGCTATGTTCTCTCCATGGCGTGTTTCAGGGGCAGCCAAAATTCTAGGGTGACATTGGGGTACCCAGAACGGGGAGACATGGCAGAAAAATTGGGAATCTGATTTTTTCAATTTTGCGCAAGGCGTGCCGCTGTTATTATTAAAAAGATAGGAATAAATACAGGATAATTGTGATTTTCACCTTATAAACCCCTAAATGCTTATCTATAAAAAATCATCTCTAGGGTCCAAATGCACACTAACCCCTAGATGAATTCATTGAGTGTGTAGTTTCCAAAAGGGGGCAGTTTTTGGGCATTTTTCTCTGTTTTGGAACTGGGGTATCTACAAATGCAACATGAGGGCCTCAAGCCAATCCAGCTTATTTGCACTCCCAAAGCCCAAAAACGCTCCTTGCCTTCTAAGACTCACCACGTGCCCCGTATATGTTTTTAAAGACCACAATGGGGTATTGCCTTACTCAGAAGAAATTGGGAAACAGGTTTTGGGGTGCTTTTTATCCTCTTTTTTTGTGAAAATGAAAAATTTCAGATTAATAGTGCAATTTTCTGGAAAAATTTTAATTTTTAATTTTCACAACCGGATTCCAGAAATTTCTGTGAAAAACCTGTGGGGTCAAAAGGCACGCTATACCCCTAGATGAATTCATTGAGGTGTTTAGTTTCCAAAATGGGGTCAGTTTTGGGCATTTTTCTCTGTTCTGGAACTTGGGGTATCTACAAATGCAACATGAGGGCCTCCAGCCAATCCAGCTTATTTTGCACTCCCAAAGCCAAATAGCGCTCCTTCCCTTCTAAGACTCACCACGTGCCCCGTATATGTTTTATGACCACATATGGGGTATTGCCCCTTTCTCAGAAAAATTGGGCAAAAAGGTTTTGGGTGCTTTTTATTTCCCCCTTTTTTTTGTGAAAATGAAAAATTTCAGATTAATAGTGCAATTTTCTGGAAAAATTGAAATTTTTCATTTTCACAACCGGATTCCAGAAATTTCTGTGAAAAACCTGTGGGGTCAAAACGCACACTATACCCCTAGAGAATCATTGAGGGGTGTAGTTTTTCCCAAAATGGGTCCGTTTGGGGTATTTTTTTCCGTTCTGGAACTTTGGGGGTCTACAAATGCAACATGAGGCCTCCAGCCAATCCACTTATTTGCACCCCAAAGCCAAATAGCGCTTTATCCCTTCTAAGACACACCCACCACGTGCCCCGTATAGTTTTTAGACCACATATGGGTATTGCCTTACTCAGAAGAAATTGGCAACAGTTTTGGGGGGCTTTTTCTCCTCCTTTTTTTGTGAAAATGAAAAAATTTCAGATTAATAGTGCAATTTTCTGGAAAAATTTATAATTTTTTAATTTTCACAACCGGATTCCAAAATTTCTGTGAAAAAAACCCGTGGGTCAAAAGGCACGCTATACCCCTAGAAGAATTCATTGAGGGTGTAGTTTCCAAAATGGGGTCAGTTTGGGGTAATTTTTTTCCGTTCTGGAACTTGGGGGGTCTAAAAAATGCAACATGAGGCCTCCAGCCAATCCGGCTTATTTTGCACTCCCAAAGCCAAATAGCGCTCCTTCCCTTTTAAGACTCACCACGTGCCTTGTATATGTTTTTTGACCACAATAGGGTATTGCCCCTTACTCGGAAGAAATTGGGCAACAGGTTTTGGGGTGCTTTTTCCCCTCCTTTGTTTGTGAAAATGAAAAATTTCAGATTAATAGTGCAATTTTATGGAAAAATTGTAATTTTTAATTTTCACAACCGGAAATTTCCCGAAAATTTCTGTGAAAAACCCCGGGGTCAAAAGGCACGCTATAAACCCCCAGATGAATTCATTGAGGGGGGCAGTTTTCCAAAAAGGGGTCAATTTTGGGATTTCCTTTGTTCTGGAGCTTTGGGGGTCTCACAATGCAACATGACGGCCTCCAGCCAATCCAGCTTATTTGCACCCCAAAACCAAATAGCGCTCTTCACTTCTGAGACCCACTATAGGGGCCAAATTTTCTTTAAAGACCACATATGGGGTTTTGGGAACACTCCCGAAGACATTGGCAATAGGTTTTGGTTTGTTTTTTTTTCCTACATTCCATGTGAGCATGAAAAATTTGGGGCTAAAAAGTAATTTATTTGAGAAAATTTAAATTTTTATTTTATGGGCTAATTCTAACAATTTTCTGTGAAATAGCTGTGGGGTCAATAAACTCACTACACCCTTGATGAATTCTTTGAGGGGGTGTATTCCATAAAGGGGTCTTTTCAGTTTGTTTTTTTTTTTTTGGCACCCTTAGGTGTCAGGAAACCTGATATTTGCCTATAAAATTCATAATAAAATGATAGCTCCAAAATCCATTTGGTGCTCCTTCAAATTCTGAGGCTGTGGTTGAGTCAAATAACAACTAGGGCCACATATGATAATTTTTCTAAAAACAGCAGATGTAGGGAAACTTTCATTTAGTTGTGTTTTCTGTTACCATATACTAAATTCCATAAAATAATAGATTAAAATTGAAAATGGCAAAAAAAAATGAAATTTTGAAATTTTACCCGCCACTTTTCTTTAATTCTGAAAACACCTAAAGGGTTAACAGACTTTCTAAGTGCTGTTTTAAAAACCTTGAAGGGTGTAGTTCTTACATAGGGGGATTTATGGGGTTTCTAACATATAGGCCCCTCAATTCTAAAATTTTGAACTGAAGTGGCACCCTAAAAAAATCTGTGTTTTTTAATTTTCTTGAAAATTTGAAATATGCTATCATAATTTGTTAAGCCTCCTAACTCCTAAAACAGTTAAGTAAATTTAAAAAAAAATTTTGCCAACATACAGAAGACCATAATGGTAGATGCTATTTATATACATTTTGTGTAGTATTACAAACTGTCTTAATGGAGAAATTTTTGAAGTTTGAAAAATGGGAAATTTTTTCCAAAATTTCACGATATTTTGAAATTTTTCACAAATAAAGAAGTATTATTTGGAAACCCAAAAATTTTTTACCATCTTAAAAGCATAATATTGTCACGAGAAAACAATCTCTGAATCACATGGATAGGAAAAAGCATTATAAAGTTATTCTCACATAAACTGACACATGTCAGATTTTGAAAATATGCTCTGTCAGGAAGGCCAAAACTGGCTCCGGCGGTAAGGGGTTAATTATTTTTTGCCCGCCTCTGAACCTGTTCAAGCTCTACAATGTCTTTCCTGTGAACTGGTGCCCAAAACTGTACACAATGTTAAATGTGTGGTCTGACCAGTGACTTGTATAATGGGAGAATAATGTTCTCACCAGGTGCATCTATGTTTTTTCCAAATAAAATTTAAAAAAAGTACCTGATACAATATTAGAGCACCTACATAGGTTAGAAAATCTTGACACAACTAACCTTTATCCTATGATGTCATTTGCCAACAAGAGACAATGGTAGTTCTTTCCATTTCTCTATGGCGTTAATGTATTTTTATTATAACAATTTAAAATATGTATTCCTTCTTTATCCATATTTAAATAATTGCCCAGATACTTAATTGTATTATTTGCAATGTTCAATTCTAAACTATTACTCAAGAATATACTTAACAGGGTTAAGCAGCAGGACTTGTTTTTATTGATTTTAGACCATGTCCATATTACTTTGACTACCTAACTAATCAGTGCCTCTATTTTTGCCTCTATAACACACTCTTATACACTCTGCTCCTCCCACCCATATAACAAAACCTTATACACTATGCTCACCCAAGCCATACAACACGCCCTTATGCACGTTGCTCCCCCCAACCATTTAACAGATCCTTATACATGCTGCTCCTCCACTCATATAACACACCGTTATGCACTCTGCTCTCCCTACCCGGTTATAATACACCCTTTTACACTCTGCTCCCCCCACCCATAAAACACAAACAGAGCAGAGTGCATTTCTCACATTTGTTTAATCATTGCAGGGTTGTATTTATACAGTGCCGTGCGAAAGTATTTGGCCCCCATTGAACATTTCAACCTTTTGCCACATTTCAAGCTTCAAACATAAAGATTTAAAATTAAAAAATTTTTGTTGAAGAATCAACAACAAGTGGGACACAATTATGAAGTGGAATGAAAATTTTTTTCTAAAAAACTGAAAAGTGGTGAGTGCAAAATTATTTGGCCCCTTTAAGTTAATACTTTGTAGTGTCACCTTTTGCTGCGATTACACTGCAAGTCGCTGGGGTTTTCCCTCTATCTTTTTTGCAAAACAGAACTGAAATTCTCCCCTTTCCTCCGGGAAAAACACGGGAGCTCATGATTTTGGATGAGGGCATTTGTGAAAGCATTTTCAGCTCTTTACGATTATCGATTGGATTCAGGTCGGGACTTGACTTGCCATTCTAACACCTGGATACTTTTATGGAACCATTCCATTGTAATTTTTGCTTTATTTTAGGATCATTGTCTTTTGGAAGAAAATCTCCTCCCAGTCTCAGGTCTTTTGCAGACTCCAACGGGTTTTTTTTCCCAAAATTCCCTTTATTTGGTCCATCCATTTTCCCCTATTTTTACCATCTTCCTGTCCATGCTGAAGAAAACAGGCCCAAACCAGATGCCCCACCACCTTTTTTTGCAGTGGGGATTGGGTGTTCACGGTGAGAGCTGTGTTCTTTTACCCCAAACATATCTTTTGCTTTGTGACCAAAAAGGGGTTTTGGTTCACGACCAAGCACCTTTTTCCCCGTTGGTGTCTCCCCTGGGTTTATGGCAATTTTAAAAAACAAGACTTTTTATGGATACTTTGAGAAATGGTTTTCTTCTTGCCACTTTTTCCAAAAGGCCAGATTTGTGCGTATATTACGAAGTTGCCAAGGACAACCCCCCAACCCAGCTTAATCTCTGCAGTTCATCAGATGATCAGGGCCTCTTTTTTCATCTCTGATCGTCTTCCCTTTGTTTGAGAGAAAGTTTAGAGGACGGTCGGGCTTGGTAGATTTGCAGTGTCGATACTCCTTCCATTTCAATATGACGCTTGCACAGTCTCCTTGGTGTTTAAATTTTGGGGACATTTTTTGTCCCAAAATCCAGCTTTAAACTTCCCCACAACAGTATCACAGACCCCCCTTGTTTCCTTGGTCTTCTTTAGCTCTCCCAAAACGAACCCTAACTAACACAGAGCAGGTGTATTTATAGGAGACTTGATTAACACAGGTGGTTTAAATTTATTATCACTCTTTAGGACAACTTTGGATCATTCAAACCCTCACGAACTTTTGGAGTGGTTTTGTGCACGAATGAAAAAGGCCGAATAATTTGCACCCCCCACTTTTCTTTTTTTTTTCCTTTTTTAAAAAAGGTTAAAAAATACCAAAAAATTTTCGTTCCATTCACAATTGTTCCACTTGTATTCCTCACAAAAAATTAAAATTTTATATTTTTATGTTTTGAAGCCAAAAGTGGCAAAAGGTCAAACATTCAAGGGACAGAATATTTTTCGCAAGCACGCTTTGTTTACACCAATGCGGGTGTTTCTATTACAAAGGTTTGCTTCGGGCCTTTGGAAGGATATTACACAGCTCCCACAGAGAACGACCTTTGAAGGTGGTTTGTAGAGCTGTGACATCCACTCCCTCCCACTGTTCACACAGTATGGTGATGATGACTCAGGAGGGCACAGGAAGGGGTGTGATGATGATATTACCACTCTTCAGTGAGTGAAGACAAAACCCCCCGGGAGAGAACTCACCCCTGGACTTGAAATCTAATCTAGTGAAAAAGCTCAGATGGATGTAAAACCCCTTTATTTCTGTAAAAAATTCCCATGCTCGATAATATATTGTTTATATTCTGAAATGCTTTTCTATCTGTTGTAGGTGGTAACCTCATTAAAAGCAACTTGACATTACAACTTTTTGTGAATTTAAATAAATAAATCACCTTTTGTTTTCGTAGTTTCCAAAGTGTCAAGTGCATGGTCCAGCCAGTCCAATCCCAATTTGTGACTTTCCTTCATTCCTTCAATGTCTCCCCATCCACTAACATAACCAATTTTGTGTTTCACATCATGTATCTCGCCCAGTTGCTGCTAAGTTGACATTTTTACCCCTTTTATTGTCCACTGTATCGAATTATGGACTTTGGGCCACATGTATGAAAACTTTCCAGGTTTAAAACTCCCTTTGTTGCCCATAACAACCAATCAGAACGCCGCTCTTATTTTTCTAGAGCACTATATGAAATGAAAGGGGAGCCCTTTGAAACACAAAATGGTTATGTTAGTGTATTGGGTAGAGTATTTACATATTAAAGTACAAGTTCTTGCCTAGGTGACTGCTCCTCCATCTTGCTTCCACTTGAAGTTCCAGGTTTGAGTGGTGCTCTGTAGAGTTGTTTTGGCTCTGACCTGCTGGAGAAGGACTGAATGCTATGGTTATGCTTTACTGGGGATTAGGTATAGTTAAATCATTTTGGGCAAACAAAGTCCTTTTTCCACTCCCTTTTTCAAACTTTGGAGATATGTCTGTGTGGGCCTTCTGATTGGTACAATTATTTTGTGGGCATTGTGTTGCCACTATCAATGATTGAAGGCAATATATGCAGAGTCAAGTGACTGGAAGAAACATCATGAATATCTGGAGCTGATGGCGGAGATGAGGAACGAGAATGTCTTTTATAAGAGAAGACATTACCTATACACTTGATACACTATACACTTGATGAAATTGTTGAGTATTTTATGTTTCCATTCTGCATTCTCCTATATGTTCTGTAGTGCTGAATGTAGTCCAAAACATAAAATCCATGCTGTGCCAATTTTTTTTTAAGACCCTTGAAACACCCCTAAACCTACACACCATGCCTTCCAAGGCTCAGGCATAGCTCAGTACAAAGTAAATCCCAAGACTCTTTTAAGCTTTCACTGTAGATCTCCATATCTCTAAGATTCCCTAACCCCGACCTAGAGAACAAGTTTAGATGTAACAATTTCAGAGTTGCTTATATATGAAATGAGAGGGGCGCTCTGATTAGTTGGTATGGGCAACAAAGAAAGTTTTAGACCTGAACAGTTTTCATACATGTGGCCCTTTATGTCCAAAAGCATTTTAATACTGTTCTCCTTAAAAAACGGCCTCTCCCTTTGAAGAGATCATTGCTGAACATTTATTGGCCAATACATTAAACCTTCCAGAATTATTTTTGGCAAAATTTGTAAATAATTTTTAACAGTGAATAACTGTATATCATCAAAATAGTAGTCTCTTATTTCATAAGACCCACCTACATGTCCTGCAGTACTACACAAAACCCATGGCTTTTAAAATAAACAGAGAGACTAGTTATTGGCTGCTCCCAATTACAAGCCTTAAAACATATATGCAGCCATGGAACTGGTTTCCCTGCCCCTTTAAAACACAACAGCCCTACAGTTACATAGATTAGCTAAAATTGCAATTCATACAAGAAGACAGTCTCAATTCATAACAATCTGTCACTCTAAAATTCCAATCTCTCCAATGGTGGGTGTCAGGAAAGCAATGTGCAATATTGTAAAATTCACCAAAAACATATTTTGGATCAGATTTTGGATTCATATATTTCATTATGTGAATTTGTATAGCTATTAATTCAAATTGAATGCCATTGATGTTTCAGCAACATTAACAGATATGAAAAAAAAAATTCATGAAAACTTAAAAATTCATAGCACCTCCTTGCTCTATTTAAAGCAACCTGTTTGTATGAAAGAATAATAGATACAACTACACAGCCTAATCTCTTACAGCTCCATGTCCATTATGTTTAGGTTTTGCCATGATGCGGAGTCTGAATATTGATATGTGTGTTCAGCCTTATACTAAGCTAATAGAGTGATTGTATAACTAATTTAGAACAGATAGGGAGGGTTCATAAGACTGATAAATGTGATACGTAGTCTCTATTATAATTACAGTGTGAAAAAATTGGACTTTGTGGGACCATCTTTAAAGATGGTGTTGTTGAAATGTATGCATTGAGTTACAGACTTACACTCACCGGCCACTTTATTAGGTACACCTGTCCAACTGCTTGTTAACACTTAATTTCTAATCAGCCAATCACATGGCGGCAACTCAGTGCATTTAAAGGGATGTAGACATGGTCAAGACAATCTCCTGCAGTTCAAACCGAGCATCAGTAGGGAAGAAAGGTGATTTGAGTGCCTTTGAACGGGGCATGGTTGTTGGGGCCAAAAGGGGCGGGCTGAGAAATTTCAAAAATTTGTAAATCTCCGGGATTTTCACGCAAAAGGGAAACACTGGGGTTTTACAAAAAGGGTTTCCCAAAAAAAGAAAAAACATCCTGATTGGCAGTCCTTTTGGGGGGAAAAGCCTTTTGGTATCCCAAGAGGTCAAAAGGAAAATTTGGCAGACTGGTTCGGGCTGATAGAAAGGAAAACATTGATTTCAAATACCCACCCTTAAAACCCAAGGTAGGAAAGAAGAGCATCTTTTTTGGAAACGCACAGTACGGGGGGAATTTTGAGGCAGATGGGCTAAAAGGCACAAAGCCCCAAAAACCGGGGTTTGCCACTCCTTTCACTAAGAACGGGAAAACTGAGGCTCCAATTTCCCCAAGCTAAATCAAAATTTGGGACATTAGAAGTTTGGGGAAAAACGTTGCCTATCCTGAGGAGCCCTCGATTTCGGCTGCGACATTCAAGGGTAGGGTCAAATTTTTGGGCGTCATCAACAGGGAAAAGCAGGGAACCCCTTCCGGGCCCTTGTATCAACGTTCGGGGCTGGGTGGGGGTTGTCATGGTGGGGGGAATATTTTTTTTGGCACTCGGGGGCCCCCTTTGGGTCCCAAATTTGAGCATCTTTGAAACCCGCCACAGCCCCCTGATTTTGTTGCTGACCAGGGTCCACCCCTTTATGCCCCACAATGTCCCCAAACCCTCTGGGGCTATTTTTCAGCGGGAAAATTTGCCCCATGCCCATAAGCGGGAATCTTTCCCCGATTTTTTTTTCCCTTTTGAACAAGACCAATGATTTCACTGGTACCAAATGGCCTCCACATCCCCAAAACTCACCCAAAATAGGGGAAATTTTTTGGAAAAGTGGGGGGAACGGAGTTTTCGCATCAGGGAAATTGAAACCCGACAAATCTGGGGCAACGGTGTAAATGCCATCATGTAAATTTATGGACCAAAATCTCTGAGGAATTTCCACATTTTTGTTGAATCAAATCCACAAAAATTTTGGGCGGTCTGGGGAAAAAGGGGGGCCCAAACCCCCTTATTTAGAGGGTGTACCAATAAAGTGGCCGTGAGTGTAGCATACCCATTGAACTTTTTTTAAATTTTTTAAATGTTAAAAAACCCAAAAATTTTAAAGTTTTTTAAATTGTTATTTTAAATATATAGAGCAACACAAAGCAGAAAAGTTTTATGAAGGTGAAAAAGAAAGTAAATTGTTTTTTCCAAAATTTTTGAAAATTAAAAAAACTGAAAAGTTTTTTGTGTATTTGTACTCTGATCCCCCATAATTAAAATTTCCTTTTGGGGATAAATTTCCCTTTTTAGAAGCCACCTAATTAGTAAAAAACTATATATGTACAGTATCTAAACAAAATTAAATAAAACCCCCTCCCCCCATTTTTTTGGTAAATATTTTTTAAAAATTTTCTTTTCAGGGAATAAAAACAAAAAGGGGACATTTTGGGGAAAAACATCACTTGCCCAGCTCACTAAATAAAAGAGATTAAATACCTTTTTTTTAAGGGTTTGGGCAGAGCAGGGGAGACCCCCCAGTAAAGCTTAAAGTTTGGGGGAGCAGCAAAAACGGGCATAAAATGATATACTCCACCCTTTGCTTAGAAGTAGAAATTAACAATTTTTCCCACTTATACTTTTAAAAAAAAAATTTTTATTAATTTTCCCAAAAAAAAAAAATGTGATAATAACAGGGCACAAGGGAAAAAGACAATGTTTTTAGGTTCAAAGGGCGTTGTGCAATCGGGTAGCACGGGTTTTTTCTGTATTACAACCCCCCTACCCTGTATTATCACATTTTTAAAATTTGGGAATTTAAATAAATTTTTTTTTTTTTAAAAAGTAAAACTCCCGGATCATTTTTTTTTAATACTATTTTCCTAACAAGCTGAGTATATCATTTTAGCCTAAAGATGACACTTTAAAATAAAAATGTAAAAGTATGTACAATTGTATAATAGGGGTCTTTTTTTGGTGAGCCCCAAAAAAAATCAACACACACCATCAATGTCAAAACTCGGGCAACCCAAAAGTGATACACCCCAAAATAAAAAATGGAAAAATTTGTGCCCAAAATTTGCACAATCTTTTTCACTTCACAAACTTGCAACTTTTTTGTTGCTCTGTTACATAAAATACAAAAAAATAAAATTTAAATTGCTTTTTAAAAAAACTTTTAAAAAATAGTAACAGTTGGGGGGGTTTTAATATTTTTTGCAACCCACTGTCCCATACAAACATAACCTCTAAAAAATGAGATGGCCCCAAACACATAATAAAAAGGAAAGTAAATCCCCAAAGCAAAAGTACTATAATTAAACCAAACCAAAGAAAAGAAAACACTCACCTTTTTTAAAAATTTTAAACCCGAAAATACAGTCCACCGGTTTTATAAAAATCCGGGGTTTTTAATCACACGGTTTCTGGCGCTACCCCCCGAAAATTTTTGTAAAGCAAACAAGGGATAACCATTTTTCACCCTCCCCCCGAACAGACCCTGGCACAAGCTTTTTAAAAAAGAAAAATTTCCCTTCTTTATTGAAAAGGGGGAAAGATATAAAAAATGCATACAAGCACGAACATCCTTTAGGGCCCGACCAACGAAAACACACAGACAAGCAGGTCCTGCAGGGGGTTTGGGGCCCACGCGTTTCGGTCAGGGTGACCCTTACCATGGTACAGCTATCCCAAAAAGCAATTGTTTTAAATTTAGACCTGCGGGTTTTACAAAACCAAAAGGGGACAAAAATCAAACATACTTTTTAAAAAAACAAAAAAAAACAAAGTGAAAAAGGAAAAAAAATGCAAATGCAAAAAAAAAAAACTGATTGAAAAAGGAAAAAAAAAAAAAAAAAAGAAAAAAGGGAAAGAAAAAAAAACCCTTTGCAAACAACAAAAATGGGTTAAATTTTTGGTATGTCCTGTCCCCTGTATTGAGCCCCTAACGGGATTTCAAATTTTTTAAAAGGGTGGAAAATCCACCACCCTCTCTCGCAAAAAATTTCTCACAAATGTCACCTCCTCGTGGTAAAATTTTAATAACTCTTTCTATACCGTTACAAAAAAAAGAGCGTAAACGCCACCATGTGCTTCAGCAAAAGTTTTGAAACAGCAGAGCTTTTAAAAAGATCAGTTTGATAAGTACCGTAGATCCAAACGGATACAATTTTTTCAGTTTGACCCCGTGGTACCCCAACATACTGCCCTTGAAAAATTTGTGAAAACGAAAAGGGTTTAAAAACAAAATTTATTTTTAAAATTGATGTGGGTTTTGATCTGAAAATTTTTGTTTTTACAATTATTGGGGAAATGTTTTTTTTAATCTACATATTTCACATTGTCCCAAATTTTTATGCCACAACCATAAAAACCAAATAGTACAAAGGCCAAGTGGGAACAGAGGGGGAATTAATAGAAAAAACGGGGGGAAATAGGGGAAAACCAAACCCCTCGGGGTTTTGCTTGAAATAAATTCTAACTTTTTTTTAAAAAAATCCTTAATAAAGGGAAAAAACGAAACAGAATAGGTAAATGTTTTTTGATGATGTTCCCTTTTTATTGAAAAATTTTGGGGGGGTTTTAAAAGCTTGCGGGGCCGGGGCCCTGATTCGAGAGAGTGCCAACCCGGGGTTCACCCTTTCGTTATTTTTAATTTAAAGGTATGGTTAAATAGTGGCATATAACAGAAAACCCACATAGTAGTGCTGCAAAAGGTACAATTGCATTTATTGTAACAATGGCTACAGTTACACCAACTGAATAATGACAAAGCACTTTAAGTCCCTCTTTTAGTTGTGAAAAGAAGGCCTTTTTTTTAACCCCAAAAAAGAAAAAATTTTTTTGCATAAAATGAGGGCACAGTTTTTAAAAAAAAGGGCTTGACCCTTAAAATTTTATACAAAGTCGAAATGACCCCCAAATATCAGGGAAAAACCCCTGGGGGCCCAACTTTAGACACAAAAATGAACATCTGGTTAATATCCCCCCTGGGGCCCTAAAGGGCAACAGAAGACAACCTTTACCCTTTCCCGCGGGCATTTTAAAAACCCAATTTCTACATATCCTAATTTAAAAGCTATTTTTGATTTAATTAAATGCTTTAAAAATGGACTTTCAAAAGGTTAAATTTTAAGTGGTTGGGGTTAAAAAGGGGTGGTCCCCCCAAGGGTAAAAATTTTGGGGCAAAGTTAAACTCAGTTCCCCCACGACTCATGACTATTGGGAAATAAAGTTAAAGACTGAAATTTAAACTAACAATGTTCCCCTTTTTTCCATAAAAAAATTTTTCCAAAACTGGGCATGTGGGGGTTAAAAATAATTTTTTTTCCCTTTTTAAGTTTGGGGAATATTCCCCCCAAATTTCCCAAAAGGAAATTTCTATTAAATTGTCCAAAAAAAAATAAACTTATAAAATTGACCGAAAAATTTCTTAAAAAGGTATTAAACAAAAAAAATTTTTTTAAATTAATTTAAAACCTTTATTTTAAATTCCCAAAAAAATTTTTCCCGACAATAAAAAATTTTAAAAAAAAGTGAAAGCCCACAACCCCCAGCACCCGAAAATAAATGTAAAATTGGTACCACAGCGGATTTGGGGCTAGCTTCCCCACCATTTAAAAGTGACAAGATTTGGGAAAGGGTTTCCGGGGTACTATTATAAAAAAAACGCAATAGCCCGGGAAAGTCCGTAGGTTTTAAAAACAAGCCATTTAACACTTTTGGGTTACAAAAAAGGAAAAAAAAAACAAATAGGGGTCATCTAAGGGGTTTTTAAAAAAACCCCCCCCAGTTTTCCTCATTAGTTTTCCCCCTTTACGCCCCTGATGATACCAACAATTTTTCATGGGTGGTTTAAAAAAATAAATATTGCATTGGGAAATATTCCCCAGTATGGTCTGGGGCACGTTTTGATTGCCATAGAAGAAGGGTTTTAAAATTCAACCTTGTTCCGATTTGGGCCTATTTACAGCTCCGAAAGGGATACAATTTTTTTTTTAATTTTCATTGAATTTCAAAAAAACTGACTCAAAAAACCGCCCAAAAATGGGCAAAACCATCTTATTAGAAACAAAAATGTTGAAAACTGTTTGGCTTTAGCACAACTTACATAGGCGAGCAAAAAAAATCACCGGACCCCATAAATTTTAAAATTGCATCCCTTTTCCCCCTTTTAATCAAAATTTTTGCATGAAAAATCTCTTTTTTCCCAAAGTAGTTTTATGGAAACCCGTAAAAATGAAAATCAGGATTTTTTTGCCAAATTATGCATTTGGGAGACCACATTATATTAAATTTCCATTGTCATTTAATAATTTTTTTTGTATATAAAATACATTATTAAAGACATAAACCAAACTTTATAAATAATAATTTTTCTCTAAAGAAATTTATATGTTTTTTCCCTTTTTAAAAAAGTAAATGTATTTTTAAAAGTAAAAAAAGCAAAATTTTAACTTTAAAAGGGGAAAAAAAAATTGGAAATTGCTATGCAACTGAAAATTATGTTAAAAATTTATAACATAATGATAATTTTATTTAAACCCCAAAATTTGGGTTTTTTTAATTTTTTAGGGAGGGTATATAATGTAAGTTTTTAAGTATCCCTTTGGGGTTTTTCTAAAAACGTCTATCTATATGTAAAAATAAATTAGAAAAAATAGCTCAGTAATACAAAATATAAAAGGGGCATTATGAATGGGGGGGCGCCAAATATCTGGGAACTTTTCAGCCTGGAAAACAGGGACAGCCCCGGACGCTACATTTTTTTAAAAGGCCTGTAAACCAATTTTTCACGCATTAAAATAGCAAATTGGGGGCACTTTTTTAAAGTGCCCCATTTTTGGGGGGCGGCAGGGGCTGGGTGCACTATAAAGGGAGGTTAAAAAATCAAAGGGGCATTCCCAGAAATAATAAATTTTGCACATGAAAATTTTGGGGTTTTAAAAAAAAAATTTTTTTAAATTTTTATAAAATTTACTCAAAACCCCCCTAACCGGGTTATTCAAGCCTAATTGCGGAAGCCGGAAAAAGTGCCGAAAAATTCCCCGGGTTTTAATAAGGGGGCGGGGCCGGGCGGGCGGTGGGGGGCGCCGGGGCCCCCTGAACTTCCATTATTCACGGCGCGTATTGCGCCTTTTTTAAAAGTCAGGAGAACTTTCCCCCCCGCCCCGGAAATTTGCCGGGGCGGGGAGGAGCCCGTAATCCCCTGTTCTCTTGAAACTGTGGAAAATTTCCGTAATCTACTCGACACGGGTTGGCGCCGTACTGGGAGCGCAAATCCCCCGGGGCGCAGTACAGCCCAAAAACCCCCCCCGAAATAACCCCTTTGAAAGCCCCCCAAATTTTACCCAAAAAAAACACTTTTTTTTTACAACTGAAAATTTTTTAAACTATAAACGCAACCGGACCATAAGACACCAAGGGTTTTAAAAGAAAGGAAAAAAGGGGGAACCAAAATTGAATTTTAAAAGGGGGCCTGGGGCCAAAAGTGTAGGTTTTTTCTGGGACCAAACTTAGGGGAGAAAGGGGAAAATTTTTTTCCCCCTGTTTTCCCGGGTTTTAATAAGGGGTACAATTACATGGCAAACTACAGAAGGCCTGGAAACCCCCTGGCGCCATGGCAAATGGGTCCTTTCTTTGGCCAAAAAAAATTGGGGGGGAACGGTGCCCCCACTTCAGCTAAAACGCCGTTTTTCCACCAACACACCGGGGGTTTTAAATTTTTCTAAAGCCCGGATGGAGCCGGCTCCCTCCCGTTCAATGCACTGCCGACTTTTAAATGAGCAAGGGCCGCCGGGTGGTGCGGGACAGTGCTACTCGGGTGCCAGGAAAACTTGGGGTGTAGCGATGATGTGGGGTGCCGCGGGAAGGGGTTTAACCCCTTAAAAACCCGCAAAACCAGCTTTCCCGCAGAAACGCCTCTGCCGCCCGAAATAGTACATTTGGACTATAAACCACCCCTATTTTTTCCCCCCAAAAAATTTCGTTTTTATAAACATGTGGACAAAATTTTTGTACCCTTCCTTTTAAACCCCTTTTCCCGAAGGGGAATTTTTTTTTACCTCCCAAGCCATAACTTTTTTAAATTTTTCCCCCCGGGCATAAACCCAAAAGAGGGCTTTAAATTTTAAAGGGGCAAGATGGGACTTTCTAATTTAATTTTTTTTATCAACCCTAAAACATAAGGGGGAAAACACCCAAAAAATTTTAAGGGGGCAAAAATTTTTAAAAAAAAAATTTCTTGTCCTGTTTGCGGGGAAGGGGGGGTTTTGTTTTTTACAACGTTTGATCTTCATTATAAATGATGTGTTACGTGTATCTTACAGGTTGATATGAATCCAGAAACACTAAAGATGTAAGGTTTTCGTTATGGTACAGTGAAAAAATTCCAGACATTTTATATTTTTGAAATTGGTACGGTGGCGCCATTTTCTGTGACCAATAACATTTTTGTGCTAAAAGATACAGACTTGAGTGAGAGTGCATTTTTTGCGGGATGAAGTGTACTTATTATTTGTAGCAGTTTGGAATACATGCGACTTTTTTGATTCAATTAATTTAAATTTTTAGGGGACGTGAAATGACAAAAAAACCCGCATTTTTCACATCTGGATTTTTTTTCCTTGGTGTTCAGCGTATGGGATAAATTATGTTATATTTTAATAGATCGGACTTTTTTGGACGCAGCAATACCAAATATGTGTACATTTTTTATTATTTTATTTTTTTGTTGTAAAATGGCAAAAGGATGGTGATTTGAACTTTTAATATTTTTTTATACTTTAAAACATTTATTTATTTATTTTTACTTTAACTTTGAGTCCCTTTAGGGTACTACACCACTAGGGGGTGTGATCGTTTTTACAGTCTAATGCATTGTAATACAATGCATTAGGGTGCACAAAGATGGCGATTTTACTACTTCCTGCTGCCATGTTAAGCCGTCGGTGCCCCACAATTTCTCACCATTTCTTACATATTTAAATGGCTGGACCATATTTGTCACGGCATCTAAGGGGTTAAACTGCCAGATGGTGCCGGCACCATCCCACGCTGTAACTGGTGGGTGTTAGCTGCAATTAGCAGTTCAGCTAACACCTGCCAGCTATGTTGCAGGATCGCACCACGATCCCGCCACAAAGCCTCTTATTGGCAGTAGGATTTACTTGTATGTCTTATGTCGGTAGGGGGGTTAAAGAAAAGAAACCCACGATGGTCACTGAAATAACGTGAAACTTTCAAATAATAAATTTAAATTTATCAAAAATTAACTATTGAAAATCAGACATTGCATTTCAATTGTGGTTCAACCAAAAAAAATTAAAAACTGGCCTGGGCAAGAATTATGTTAACCCTACAGAAGATTGAAAAATAATTTGACCATAGGGACATGTTAAACTAAGGTGTGTCCTGTAATTAGCATCACAGGTGTCTTCAAACTTGTAATCAGTCAGTCTGCTTATTTAAAGGGTTAAAATTAGTCACCGTGCTGTTTGATATTATGGTGTGTTCCTCACTAACATGGACCAGAGAAAGCTATGGAAAGTGTAGTCTCAGAAGATTAAAAAACAAAATATAGACATACAAACATGTTAAAGGTAAAGGCTATAAGACCATCTCCAAACAACTTTATGTTCCTGTTAATAAAGTTGCACATAGGGGCATATATAAAGGCTTGTGGGCCCTGTTGCTAGAGTTCAGCTTGGTCCCGCAACTGCTGGACAATGGCTGTGGACCACTACTTTTTAACATGTTTCCTGACAGATGTCTGCCGTGTAGTGTGCCGCAGAAAATTATTTCTAGGGTTTGTCCAATAGAAAAAAATTCACTAAAAATGGGCCAGGTGACGGGAAAAAAAAGTTATACTGTCAAAGCGTCTGCTTCCCTTCAACCTCCTCCTTCTTTTCCAGAAAAAAAAAAAAGCTCTTTTTGGGGTGAACAGGAAAAAATGCAATTGTGCCTTTCTTTTTTGGGTTTAGTTTTTGTTGGAGTTTACACTTAACAATTTCATTGACGTTATTTGTACTGTTGATCAAACTGTTCTAGAAAAGTTAAGTTTTAGTAGAACTTCTCGAATTTTCAGAACACGAACCGAACATTTTACTATTCATTCGAGTAAAGTTCTAGTTCGACACGGCATTTTCAGTTTTGTTTTCAGCGGCTTTCTGCGCTTTTGGCAGCCATCCAATCACCTTTCTGCGCTTTTGGTGGCCATCCAATCAGTGCAGAGCACAGAGAAGTGTCAAAAACATCATCGCTGAGGTGTAGGGCTCTCATTGGCTGCTAAAATCACATGACCATGTTTTATATATTTCACTGTATTGCCTTGTGAACGCCATTTTCAGCTCACTCTCTGTACTGTACAGACTGCTCTTATTTAGATAGCATTTTTCTCTCCATAGACAGCAATAGTTAGTGAGTTTGGTATTGCTGGCTGCATTTTTCCCCCACCCAGAAGCTGTTATTTGGCGACATTTGCAGGCTCACATTATGCCTAATTCTCATATACATGGATATACTGTATATTATACAGAGTGCTTGGATTTGCTAAATCATACTCAGTGCCCAAAAGTTCCGTTTTTGCAGTTTTAGGGGTTCAGTAATTGTATAACGTACCATCTCCAAATCTCCTATGTGTCAAAGGGTCTTTTGGGCCCCTACAGGATGCAGAGCCCCATAGCAGCTGCTTGCAAGCTGTCCTCATCTTTTCAGTTAGCCATTGAAAGGAATGCAGTATTTTAGCCTCTCAATTTTTTTCTGTCACTCTTAAAGTAAAATTTTCTTCATTTAAATTGTTCCACTTAAACCAGTTACTGTTATGCATGGTAATTACAGCTCTCCTCACCGGTAAGGTATAAAAATTAACCAGAACATCTTCTGCCTTAGACTTTAATGGAGGTTTGAAGTTTGAGTTCGAATAGAACTTCGAACCGAACTCACAAAAGTTTGAGGTTCTAATCGAACTATAACTTTTTATTGTTCGCTCAACACTATCTGTATTCTGCCAGTCAGTACGTATACAGTATAAGATGCGAAAATTACTGCCACATTATCAACGGATGTTACTACTATATAGTGACTAATATCACCTTAATCTTACTGACCAAACCAGTATTATCAATAAAAACAATATACAAAGGCCAAATAAAACCACATAAGACATAACATCATTACATCGCGTCACCTGCGCTGTGGGGATCCTGGCCATTGTGCCTGATTTGCTGCCTGACCGTGCAGCAACTCAGGCACAAGTAATCATGGAATGGATTTTTCCTCTCCATGTGCATAACCTTGCCTTCATTTGTGTTAAACCTCACTTCTCTGCCCAGGCCTCCAACATATCTAGATCGCTTTGTAATAGAACATTATCCTCTATTGTGTTGATTACTTTACACAGTTTAGGATCATCTGAAAAACTGATATTCTACCTGTGCAATCCTTCTGTAAGGTCACTAATGAACATTTTAAAGAGAATACGGCCCAATACTGACCCCTGTGGTACCCCACTAGTAACAAGAATCTAGTCTGAGTATGCACCATTGATCACCACCCTTTGTTTTCTATCACTGAGCTATTTAATTATCCACTTGCAAACATTTCCTCTAGTCCAAGCATTTTCATTTTACTTTCCAACTTTTATATGGCACATAATCAAATGCTTTAGAAAAATCCATGTTTAGGACATCCTTTATCCAAATCCAGTCTAGAATTAACCTTCTCATAGAAGCCAATGAGATTAATCTGACCAATCCTTCATGAACCCATGCTGGAACGGCATTATACATTTCTTTTCAGTGAGATACTCCAGGATAACATCTCTTAGAAAATCTTCAAACATTTTACCTACAACAGAGGTTAAACTTACCAGTCTATAGTTTCCAGGATCACTTTTTGACCCCTTTTTGAATACTGGTACCACATTTGCTATGCATCAGTACTTTGGGACATACCCTGTTATTATATAGTCCATAATATTAAGAATTGGGGTCTATCTATGACATTACTTAACTCCCTTAGGACACAAGGGTGTATACTACAAAGACCAGGTGATTTGTTTATTTTAATCACCAGAGCTGCACTTCTTCCTGTTTTAGACAAGAAACATTTAAGGTGGAGTTTAACTCATCCCTCTGTTTATCAACAGGAAGGTCATTTTCCTTGGTAAATACAGTGGATAAAAATTGTTTAATAGGTTTAATTTCTCCTCATCGCCCTCTATAATACCTCCCTCACTACTTTTGAAAGGGCCAACATTTTCAGATTTAATCTTTTTACTATTTATATAGTTAAGAAATATTTTGGAATTATTGCACAGATTAGTTAAAATAAAATTAATATATTATTTAATCATTTTTTCTTACTCCAAAAACAATCATGTATAGTGCAATAGAATAATTTGTTTGTATAACAATTGTTTTAATAAGAATTACTTGTTTTACATAAATACTAAACCAATCTGATAACCAGGATTAGGCACAAAATGTAACCCCAATTATTTCAACATTAGCTAATTCACAGTACACTTTAGTCTCAACACAACATAAAATGTTATCTTTATGCCATAAATAGATACATGAATAAAATATTTCATTACAGAGAATGTGTCATTATAAAATTACCTATTGCTTGCATCATATTTTTATGATAAACATATTTTTAAAGATTTTTCCATGGTGTTTTAAAATGTCCTATTTTCACTTTTTGTTGATTATTTCCTTCATTTTTTGCTGCAAATTTTCATCGGATTTTGATGCGGTTTTCAGATTCGGTTTTTAAATTGTTTTTACACCATTGAGTTTTTGGACTCCATGCCAAAATCCGCTTAACAAAGCTTTCTGGTCATTTTTCATGCCATTTCATTGACTTTAATAGTATATTTTCTGACATTTTCTGAGTGAAATATGGCATAAAATTGAGAATGTTCTATTTTTTTATTTTTTTTAAACTACAGTTTTGAAATCCGACCTCAACAAATCCGAATCATGTGGACTACAATGCAGATTTTCAATTGAGGCCTATGGGGATGGTTTTACAGTCAGTTTTTGACGGTTATTAAAATCTGAATCCGCAATCTGAAAATGCTTGCCGTGTAGATGGACCTTAAAGGGAACCTGTCATATAGGTTATGCCCTCCTTGCTGAGTACAGCACAAGCTAGTGACAGACATGCTGTTTCCAGTGCCGTGTCCCTTATTCTCTAAGATGCTGTAGTTTTAGAGTATTTAGTGCTCAAATCTGCAGTTTTCAGCCAGAAAAGAGCCACAAGTCCGTTTTTTTATGCCCTGCCCACCTGAGGCTAGCCCCGCCCACCTCAACTGATAAACCTATTACTTTGAATAGGTAGAAACATGAGAATAACTGCCAGGTGGGCAGGGCTAGCCTTTGGTGGGCAGGGCTAATATCTGCTCATGAATAAGATTTGAGCATTAAATGCTCTCAAGCTGCTGCATCTTAGAGAGTAAGGGAAACAGCACTGGAAATATCAGGTCTGAAACTAGCTAGTACTGTCCTAAGGAAGGGCGGGCATAACCTATGTGACAGGTTCCCTTTAAGACATTTGCAGCAATTATAGCCAATGGGTACCAGCACTTCATAGCGTACACACAGCAGGTACAACACATGGTTTGCCAAGTATGCAAGGGAGAGCTGATCAATGCCCTGTGTTGTTTTTAAAAGTAGATGTGATAAACGGGACTATGGCTGCCTAACCTAGTCACCAGCTCTCTCTTCACAGCAAATGCTTCAGTGACTGCAGAGGGATTTGAGAGAATAATATGGCCGGGCAGTCTGTGTCCTGACTTCAGCATCTACATTTTTAACAGACAGCATGGAACCACAGAGGAGCTGAAATACATGTACAGCAACTGCTGCTCATTGGTTGTATGTGAAGGACACTTTTGAAAGAGCCGCTCTGCAGTACCGTGTTGTCTAGACCATAAGTAGGATCGGAACTTGCTCCTACCCTTCTACTTCAGCAGCTGGATTTGTGAACCATCAGTTTATTATGGCAGACTAAACAATAAATTTAAAAAAAAAAAAATCCTAGTCCTGCTGCTCTAGGCACCTGCCCACAAGTGCCTAATGGTAAATACAGCCCTGCTGCAAAGCATCTCTCTAAATGCTGTTAAAAGCAGCTGAGACAAGATGGCTACCCCATAATCATGTACAGAAAACAGAATTAAGAAATCTACAATCAGAAAATAAAAACAGCTAAAGGGGTGTTCCCACAAAGCAAAAGCTAGCTGCGAGCCAACCGTGCATGAGAATGAGGAAGGTGGCACTTGCAACCATTCACTTTTATAGGAATACCAAATGTAGTGTGTAGAGTCAACTATATTTGGGAGTTCCCATAGAAGTGAATCAGGAGGACGGCGAAAGCACCACCGTACTCACTCCAATGCACGGTCGGCTTGCAGCTAGCAGAGAGCCAACCACACTACTAGACTTTGCTTCATGGGAACACCCCTTTAAGAAAAGAATATGTATCATTATCTGGTTTTATTTAGTTAAAACGAAAATATTGGTGATGCAGTCCCTTTTTAAAGCACTGTGTAGTCTGAGTAGTAATTATTAGCTAAGCAGAAATGTCACAGCTTTTACTATTGGAAAGATACAGTTGACCTCTTTTAAGGTGAGGGTGTGTAAATTCCTGAATTGTTACAGAAAGTACTATAAGAAATGTTGTTGGGTTACTTTATCGAGCGGTCAGATGTCTGCACTACTACGTATATGTGTAATCATTAATAGCATATTGATTAGATGTGAGTTACTGAACATGTGTCTTATCTGCAAATGTATCCATTTCAGCGCTTCAAATTTTGTTCCACTAACCACGTGTTTTTACGGTCAAAATAAAGCAGGGGTAAATACTTGTCTATGTATTGTATTAGATGGATCTTCCTTAACTCCTTAACGACCGTGCACCGTATTTTGACGGCGGCCGGTGCGGGTCGTTCGTCTGCAGCGACGTCTTTTGGCTTCGCTGCAGACATCGGAGTTTGCCCCAATCCCAGAGCATGTCCTGCGAGCACCGGGGAGAGGAGGAAACCTCCGCAACCCGATGCTTTAACCCTTTGATTGCGCCGGTGCGTTACCGCAGCGCAATCAAAGGGTTTCCCCTGCTCTGTCGGGTGATCGGAACACCCGGTGACCTGACAGAGCCCGGGGAACGGCTGCACAGTCAGCCCTGGGGACCTAGAGTGGTCCCAGAGCTGTCTGTGTACTAAGCCAGTGACTAGGACGCACTGTGTGCTGTCCAGATAACTGCCTGTGTCAAAGTGACACAGATTAGAATGTATTAGCATATATGAATATGCTAATACATTACTAAGTGTAAAAAAAAAAATGTAAAACAGTTCTCCCTTCATGGGAGTCCAAAAAAAGTAAAAAAAAAAAAACAAACAGAAAAAGTGTAAGAAAAAAGAATTAAAAAAATAAATAAAAAATAAAAATAAATATTTAGTGAAAAATAATTGTGCATAAATTACACACACAAAAAAGCCTACACATATTAGGTATCCACACGACCGTAATAATCTGTAGAATTAATCTAACAAGTTATTGAGTGTGAAATGTGAATGGTGTAAAAAAAAAAAAAATACTTCAGTTATTTATAAGTGAACTTAAGCTATTCCCCCATAAAGTACTATATCATACTTTATTTCTTCTGTTACAATCTGGTTTAACTACTTTAGGAGTGGATCATCTTCCCCACCCGGCACTTGGCACTCAGTAATCGCTGGGGATGAGAACAAGAAAAATCATAGCTGCCTGCTAAACTCTAGACACGTACAGTGCTCTGGAAGGTAGGAATGACAGCAAACCATACTTGTCAACTTTTGCCAAAATTTAAGCTACACCCATTTTACAGACCACATCTCCTTCTAAAGGCCATACCTCTTTTACATGTGCCGTCTTCAAATCTATAAATAATAATTCCACTTTAACCCTTTAATCCCTCCAAAGAAAAAAAATATTACTCTTCATTTTTCTCCTCCTCCATCCAAAAGCCATAACGTTTTTATTTTTCCACCTACGTAGACACATGAGGGCTTTTTGTGGGACAAGATGTACTTTCTAATTCGTAATCATAGAATATACTGGGAAACCGCAAAAAAAATTGGGTGGGACAAAATGTGAAAAAAATGTTTTGTTTTTATGGCGTTCAATCTTCAGTAAAATTGATGTGTTATCTGTATTCTACATGTTGATACGCATCCGACAATACCAAACGTAGGGTTTCCAAACATTTTCTACATTTGAAATTTGCGCTGTGGTGACGTTTTGTGCGATCAATAACTTTTTTGTACTAACACCTACGGACGTCAGTGAGAGTGCATTTTTTGCAGTCTGAAGCTTACTTTTTATTGCTAGTAGTTTGGAATACATGCGACTTTTTTGATCACTTTTATTCCAATTTTTAGAGGACATGAAATGACAAAAAAAACGCAATTTTGGCGTTTGGAATTTTTTTTCTTCTACGGTGTTCAGCATATGGAATAAACGATGATATATTGTAATAGACTGGACTTTTTGGATGAGGCAATACCAAATATGTGTAACCATTTTATAATATTTTTTGTTTTAATTGTAAAAGTAGGGGTGTTTACTTTAATACTTTTTTTTAACTTTAAAACTTTTTTTTTTTTTAACTTTAACTGTGATTCCCCCTAGGGTGCTTCACCACTAGGGGGCGAGATCGTTAATACAGCCTAATGCATTGCTTAGACATAGGCTGTACCAAGATGGCGTTTTCCACACTTCCTGCCTGGGGCCGCAGGAGGGCAAATGAGAACATGGCAGCGATGGAGGCCTTTACAAGGCTTCCCGCTGCCATGTCCAGGCATTGGATCCGGGGACTCCGATCAGAGCGAAGAACGGTGCGCAGCACAGTTTCTCATTCATTTAGATGCTGTGGCCATCTTTGCCACGGCGTCTAAAGGGTTAGACAGCGCGAGCGGGCGGCGGTGGCACCTCCGTGCCGTAACCGCCGGGTGTTAGCTGCAATTAGCCGCTAACACCCGGCATCTGTGTAACAGGGTCGCGCTGCGATCCTGTTACACAACTCCTTAACACCACCAGGACGTTGTTTTTATGTCATAATATTCTAAGAACCATAACTTTTTTAATTTTCAGTGTAACTGTTCAACTGTGTAAGTGTTTTTTGTCGAATAAGTTGCCGTTCTATTTGGTGCAATATTGGGTTACTTGAATCAGAAAACCGTGGCAAAAAACGGGCCGAAAAATAGGCCAAGCAATGAAAACCGAGTGTAAAATACTAGATGGATTCTGATTTAGAATCCGACCAGTATTTTGTCTTTGCTGCGTGGACGCAGCCTAAAAATAAAAATGGTTGCAGTTAATTGTTAAAACATTTAAAAGGCATGCTTCATTTAATTACTACTCCACCTATGAGCTGTGGTAGATTTCAGCTATAATATATACCACTTTCTGGTATAAATTATAGTAAATGTAATGGGCTGTAAAAAGTCAGACCCTCTTTTTAAAAGCTCTCGCCACTTTTTTAAAGGTTGAGAGTATTGGCATTGGCATTAAACAACTTAAAAAAATGCAAATTTTTGAACAAACAAGACTTGCACAAAGATGTATGACCCTTCTGTGCCAGAGTACTGGTATAAGTCATACATAAATTTCCTGTCTCTTGTATTAAGAAATCTGTTTAAAAGTTTTATGCTACACCACCTCATTAGCCACACCCACTTTTTCAACTTTTGTGGTAAAAAAAAATTATTTTTCTGCGTACAACTTTGGTGACTGCTATGATTTGCATAAATTTTTGAAAGCTGCGCACAAACACTAAGGGCCACATGTATGAATCCTGACGGGTCGGGGCGCACCTTTCCGCTAGTTTTCCGGCGGAATCTGCGCCTGATTTATGTCGGGGCCGGGGCGCGCTCATACATACAATGTAAAGTCCGCCGCGCCTCGCCTGTGTTTTAGGCGCAGTGCGGGTCCGAGGCGCAGTGCGGGGCTGCGCCTAGGATTCGGCGCCGGAGTTAGCACACTCATACATGCGGGGAAAAGTCCGCCGCGCCTCGCCAGTGTGTGTGGGGCACAGTGCGGGGACATGGGCGCAGTGCGGGACTCAGGCGCCGTGCGGGGCTGCGCCGAAAAAATGTTCCGATGCGAGACAGGCTGGAGCGGTGAGAAATCATTCCAGATGTCGGTGCGGAGTATGAATCAAAAATCGCCTTTATAAAGGCGTTCAACATTCTCAGGAAAAGAGCTGAAACCTAAAAAATAAAAAAATACATAAAACAAAATCACTTTCCAATATCCTAATTCAAGAATTAGGATATTGGAAATTGCCGGCAAAACCAGTAATTCAAAATCAGAACGCTTTTCTGATTGGTCGGCAAAAACCGGCCAATCAGAATAGCAGCGACAGTGAACCATTAAAACCTATGGGGAAGTTTAGACCAATCAGAAACCACGGGGATAGTTCAAAATACAGTAAAAATGCTGAAAAGAGCTGATTGGTTAAAGCTACCAGGGACTTGGCTAGCTCAGCCATCAGAATAGGGGCCCCCCCGT